>SKCR01000830.1:0-28839 GCA_019454045.1 Zanthoxylum bungeanum
TTGAGACACATCCTAATGGATTTATATACCAAACGTGTAGCGTATTGCATACACAATTCCGTTGTCTTAATTATTGCTTTGATTCGCTTTTCTATTGTAATTATCTTTATTTTCGTAGACAGGATCAGACTTTTTTACCTTCACGATTTCTTTTGTTGTTTAGCTAACAATCGTCATTTGGAAGATATTAGTGCTATTATTACTCACCCTTTTTCAGGTACTATAAATTCAGCCGTCATTACACTTTTGAAGGCATCCTGATTTGAAAAAGAAATACATAAAAAAATGGAAGCCACTTCAAGAAGACGAGTTGAAACATTTGTGTGTTTTGCGGTACTAGTATTGGTACTAAACCACAATACGTAGAAGCAGCACAGGAATTGGGTCGAGTCTTAGCAGCAAGGAATATGCACTTAATATATGGCGGAGGCAATCTCGGACTTATGGGGATCGTTTCAAAGGCTGTACAGAAGGAGGCAGTAACGTTTTGGGAATCATCCCAAAACCCTTGGCAGAGGCAAATCTTATTGGATCATCAAACGGCGAGGAATTGATCGTGCCAGGTATGTCTGAACGACTGGTAGAAATGATTAACCGTGCTGATGCTTTTATCGCTTTGCCAGGTGGCTTGGGTACATTGGAGGAAATATTTATAGTATTATCTTGGGCGAACCTGAACATACACCAGAAACCACTTGGATTGTTCAACGTTGATGGATTTTATGATTTTCTTTGTGTGTGTTTCTTGATGATGCTCGGAGAAATGGGTTCATGTCAAAACTTTGAAAGAACTCCTCTTCACTGCCAGAACTGCTCCGGATCTAATAGACCAACTCATAGTCTATGAACCACAAGTTGACCCTATCCTTTCAAAGATAAATTGGTCCGAGGACGATCGTGGTAAGAGGCGTCGGATTAATCTGGATCTTAACCTTTAATTTCCTGTAGATTTTCAGCTAACCAGGTACGACCTTCTTAACTCTCCTTTTACTGTTTAAGACATTGGGGACAATGTCTCATTTAGGTTTGGGGGAGGAAATTAGTTGATTAGTACCTTATTTTTAGTTTGTATGTTGTTTTTATTTTTAGTCCAAATTTTTTCGAAAAATAAAAAAAATTGAAAAATTTTCAAAAAAATTACAAAAATATTTTGCGTTTTTGTATTTTTAATTTGACTAAAAAAGTGAAATTGGTAAGAGATAGCCGAGTAAGGAGTTTCCACTCATGAGACGTATCTCAAGCCTATTTTCGAAACAAGTTAATTTTTGTTTATTTCCTTTTAAATTATTTAATTTGTGAATTCTCCTTAAAACGGACTAAAATGGATCTTCATATGCTCAGTTGACAGATATTATCAACATATATAGTAACATACGGACATGAGCTAAAATTGAAAAGTTTGTAATATTCAGTGCTCTAGTTTAATTGGAGGAAACATCTCAAAAAGCAGTGGAGTAAAAAAAAAAATCTGAGATCCGAGTTATTAAGTCTGTAAGGGTGTTTTAACACCTAGTGCCCTAAAACCAACTGGTTTGGGAGTCACTGGCCCAAAGCTCGCTACATGGATCAAAGATGCTGCAAAAATATTATATCTGAAATCTGAGTAATTAAGTCCGTAGGGGTGTCTTAACACCTGGTGCCCTAAAGCCAACTGGTTTGGGAGCCACCGACCCAACACTCGTTACATAGATGGAAGATATTGTATATAAATAAAAAATAGAGAAAAATCAAAGAAAAAATCAGAAAAATGAGAAAAATTATTCCATTGCTATAAAAAAAGATGTGAAATCTGATAGAACTTTAGGACAAAAATATTACTCTCTTATCAATTGCACTTATGACTGTTGTGGGCAAAAATGAGTTGATTGATATTTTGTTGGCTGTGTATATGAAGAATGGTAAAAATAATCGGAGAATTTACTTATTCAGTAATTTAAAATAAAACAAAACAACTAGTAACTTGGAGTAGAAGTTTCACATGATTAGTCACTAACATCTTTATTCTCTTTTCGCTTGTCTTTTTGCTTTTGTGTGCATTAGTTTTATTACTTTTTTTTTACTTTTGTAAAATGTTTGTGGGTATCGTTGCTGTAAGCCCTCACGAGACTACAACTCGTCCACTAGGGACACCTAGGGGTTTAAAGGCTTGTTGCATATGCTAAATGCAACCGTGATCCCTACGAAAGTGGCTTAGTTAATTTATTTATGTTATTTTACTCTATGTTTTGCTCGAGGACTAGCAAAATGTTAGGTTTGGGGGTGTGATGAGTGGTATTTATATCACTATTTCCCACTCATTTAACCTAATATTTTGTATAGTTTCTTGAGTTTTGTGAACGTTTTGATATGTTTTGTGTTATTTTGTAGATAAATAAAGTTTGGAAAGCATTTGAGGCATTTGGGGCAAAAACGGACAAAAATGCGTCAACATGGATATTTTGGTCTTAAGCGCGTCGCGACGCCAAGCGTTCAGCGTCGCGACGTCTAAAATGCGCCGAACAGTGCTAACGTGCGCCGGGTCCACAAATCAGAATCTGAGAAAGTTTGACTTTGCTAAATAAAGCCGTGCCACGTGTCACCATCACAGCCGATCTGCTAACATGCGCCGTGCCACGTGTCAGCATCCTACGGTGCCGACAGTCATCATCGCCACGTGTTCCACGTGTCATTCCATGTCATCAGCCACGTCAGCGAGTCAACACGTCAACATTGCCACCTCACCGCCACTTCATCATCAGCCAATCAGGAAGTGACCGTGTCGCAATTCTACGGTGCCGACAGTCTCTTTCCACGTGTCGCCACGTCGTCGCCACATCACCGCCACGTCAGCATCATTATTGGATATCCTATCCTTATCTGACACGTGGCGGATAAGAATCTCAGCGACCAATCAGAAGCCGCCACGTGTCACAATAATTGAAGCCCAACCACTCTGCCACGTGTCACCTTATCAGCTTATCCAGAATCTTCAAACCAGCGAACCAGAGCGTGCCACGTCGACAAATCTGGCGTAGCGACACTGAGGACCTGGCGTCGCGACGCTGGATCCTACCGAGGCCTATAAATTGAGCTCGAGATTTCAGAATTCATGGCACCTTCCTCTCTCTTAAATTCTTTCTAAAGAGAGAGTTTCTCTCTCTAGATTCTTTAGTTTTTAGTTTTTTTTTATTTTTTTTGTTTTAGTTTTGTAAATAATTTTAATTACGTTTTGTATAATAGTAATTTAATTTTTACTTTTTACAGTTTTTACTATTTACCATGAGGAGGTAACTTCCCCAGCTAGGGTGAAAGGTAATTCTTTTACTGTTACTATTTAGATTAATCTCCCTTAAAAATAATATATTCACTATTTAAAATATTGACTTAAAAAGGATACCGCCAGATTGGTCGGTTGGTAATTCATTTTAATCTGGTTTAAACCTGACTAATAAAGGATACCGCCAGATTGGTCGGTTGGTAATTTAATTTTGGTTCCGCCTTTATGGCTGGTTGGACTTAATTTGACTTAATCAGGTTACCGCCTATATGGCTGGTTGGAGAAAGAATCACAAGTTTATATATTATTTTATGGGAGATATCTAATTAGTAGTAGTAAAAGTATTCCTTTTACCTTAGCATTTTATTTTATTTTACTTTTCAGTTTTACTTTGTCTTTTACTTTTCAGTATTTTTACTTTATGTCTTTTTACTTTTAAATTGTTACTAGCCCTAGTTATGTGTTAGTTATCTGGGGTTGTGATGAATTTTAATATCACACCGGTTTATAAGGGGTTATTTTATAGTTTGGGTAATTTAAAGGTTTACTTATTAAATCTTAAGCTTAATGCTTCTTGTTGTCTGATCACCAATAAGATTGATGTGATAAATCTAAAATGAACTAGACATAGGGATTTTAGGTTTCAGCCTTAGATTTAATAGCCCACGATCTTCTTGAGGATAGATAACCTGTAATAGATTTCCTTACATGATAGGAATATACCTGTCGGGCGGGGGTAGCCATAATTGGAACTTACACTTAATGAATCCAGATAATTTGGTTGACATAGACATATGGTTCAATTGGGTTAAACTGGGTATTTGCGTCTGACCATCGACAGAGGCTTTTGCATAATTTAGTGTTCCAGGTTAGTAAACTGATTTATTACACAAACATAAAATAACCACTTCATCTTTTAAATGATATTAGAATGATTCACGACCCTAGATCTTTGTGTCTTTTGTTATTTTCCTAGTATTTTCTTTTGTCTTTTTATTTATTTATTTTCTAAAACCACATTCAACCAATCAAACAATCATTCTCTTCTCCATTTAATTAGATATTTGTAAATAAATAGATTCAACAATTAATAACAACAGTAGGAATTAAGTCCTCGTGGGATCGATATTTTTATACTACTTGAACGATACGTGCGCTTGCGTTATACGTGTGTGTTTACGCCGGTCAACAATGCCTGATATCAGCTTCGCAGTTAGTGTGACGAGAAGATATCAGTCTAATCCAGGAAATGACCATTGGATGGCCATTAAACATATCCTAAAGTATCTTAAAGCTACTAAGGATAAGTTTATAATTTATGGAGGAAAAGAACTGCAAGTTAATGGGTATACGATTCTGTATTTCCAATCGGAACCTGATGATAGAAAGTCTACATCAGGATTCGTGTTTACCCTTAACGGTGGTGCATTTTGTTAGATGAGTTCCAAACATGGGTCAACAGCCGATTCCACCACAGAGGCAGAATATATTACAGCTTCAGAAGCTGCAAAGGAAGCTGTATGGGTTAGGAACTTTATCACGAAATTGGGAGTAGTCCTAAGTATCGAGAATCTGATTCTGTTATACTGTGATAATACTGGAGCCATTGCACAAGCAAAGAACCAAGGGCCCATCAGAAGTCGAAGCATGTGGAATGAAAGTACCACATCATTCAAGAGATTGTGTCGCGAGGGGATATTATCGTGTGCAAGGTACCGAGTGAAGATAATGTAGCAGATCCGCTTATGAAGGCCATACCTCCGAAGTTATTTGATAAACATGTGGAGTCGATGAGTATTAGATACAATCGATATTGGCACTAGAGTAAGTGGGAGATTTTGTTATGGTTGGTGCTCCGAGCGCCAATTTTATTATGTATTTATATGTAAATACTAATGTAACGTTTTATTATGAATAAAATGAACAATTTCTTTTATATAACTTCTTCTTTTATATTGTAAAGACGTAACCGACCTTAGAATGATTAGTTATGATACAGTTGCAAAAGCGTCGCAACTGATATTGATTTGTATCACTACTTGGTCAAGGTTTACACTACTTGGTCAGTAAAGTAAACCCGTAGAGACTGGTACATGTCGTATATTGGAATCTTGGATTCCGATGGTTTCTCATTGAACCATGAGTCTTGGAGACTCGTATAGACATGTAGGTGTTTATAGCGGATAAATACTGAATGACTCACCGAAGATTCTTAATGGATGGTACACCAACGTCAATAAGAATCTTCTCGGGTTGAGTGAGCGTAGTGATTCTTTGACTTGAGATACCACTGTGGATATCTGAGTTATCCTCCACACTTAGATGTCAGTCACGTCACCGATCTATTTAGATCAGACCTCCGCCTGTTCGTTGGGTGTGGACTGATGCTCAGAATATCCTGTGTGTATCAAGATAGGATTCGTCAGCTCTGTGTACAGAGTATAGGTATTCAATATGGTATTAGCAATCTGTTAAATCCATGGGCCCGTGGTACACTGTAGAAATTAGTTCTAAGTGTTATTTGAGGGATTGCTAATAGAAACGTCGACGTGATTATATCTATAGAGATTTGACGTTTGTATCTATATTTCTGGATTAATCCGGATACTTGTGACGGAGGGATTATACGTATGCAGTGACCTCGAGCTGTATGATTCAGTGAGTTTATCCATGTACGTCATAATTTACGGGTGGGTGAATTATGGACACGTAATTTGATTTGTGACGGATATGTCTGAATCTAGAGAGTCTCACTAATGAAATTTACTCTTAGAGCACTAGGGCAACTGTTATAAAAATACTGATTATTATAACTCGTTTAATGGTTAAACAAAAAATACATGCAATCGGGACCTATCGGTCATTTCCAATATTGATGTGTATTTTATTTAATACTTGATTTTATTAAATACATTAATAAAATATCAAATTGTGATATTTGACTTATATCATTAATATATGTATTTGAGATATTTATTGTAAACAAAATACATATATTCAAGATATTTAAATTTATTAGTTAATTATTTAATTGTTAAATAATTAAATTAATTTATAAAATAAATATATTAAGTAATGATTTTAACTTTATTAAAGTTGGAAATGGCATGGTTTCATTGGAACACATTTTGATCTCTTTATTAAAGTCAAGTGTTAACTTTATTACAAATATGTGTGCCAATTGTTTTTGAACAAAATTAAAAAATGTTATTTAATTATTTGTTAAAAAAATCGGCAAGTTGGAAGTGATACAAAAATTGGTTTTGTTTCATTTTCAATCACTCACGCAAGATCAACAAAAATTAGAAACAACGAATTGAGAGCATTTTGGTGAAGAAAAGAAAAGAAGGAAAAACAAAGGTAAAAATGCTTGATTTTGTAAGTTTTTTTCACATTTTTCTTACATGAAAAATGTTTCAAAAATTCTTAACTTCAATTGTGTTGTTAAGAACATGCCTCTATTCTTTTAGTTTGTAATTAAAATTGCTGGATGCTTGTTGGATGTGTTTAAGCATGTAGAATTAATTTATTTGCTTATTAATGTAATTAAGCTTAATAAATTAATTAGAAATTTAAAGTTGTTATTCTAGAGTTAATTAGCCATTCATAATTAGCCTAGAATTGTTCTTGATTAATTTGCTGATGGTGAGAATTAATTGGTGTAGTAATTTGAAGATTAAAGTACGGAATTTTAGTAATTTAGTGTAAATTGCCAATTTGAGTGATTTATGAAATTAGGGTTCCAAACCCACTCAAATTTTGGGGCTTTTCATATATAAGCTTTAATTTGATGTATATTTGATGCATGTAAAATTTGGGATTAATTGGATTTGATCTTGATATGTTTTGAACAAATTGGGCCAAATTGCAATTAACTAAAGTTTTGGGTTGTTTTATAAATTCCAGAAAAAAACTGGGCTGTTGGCGCAATTCTGGAAAATATTCTGGTTTTGTTGCAAAACTTGTAAAATTAGTTTTGGGTTAATTTGGAATTAATTAAATATGTAATTGACATATTTAAAACCAAAATAATTAATTTGTAAAAGTTTGGGGTAATTTTGTAATTAAAAAAAATATGATTTCTTGGGTAATATTTCATAATTTAAGTATTGGATAATTAAATAAATTAGTTTATTTAATTGTTCCAAGAAAAAATTTTGAAATCGAAAAAATCGTTTTTCCGCGTTCCGCTGCGCTAACCTTGTAATTCCCAATAAAACCCCAACAGTAACGCCCTAATGCGTCAAGTTTTCCAGATAGAGATTAGTTTTCAGACACTAGATTTCCAGTGAACAGGTTTCAAAAACCAGATTTTAGAAACGGCTTTTAGAAAGCAGATTTCAGAAAAATTAAGTTTTATAAAAGAGATTTCAAATTGAATTTTTCATAAAAGAGTTTTCCTATAAATATATTTCTAGAACTTGGGTTTTAGAACCAAAAGTTTTTATATCAGTTTTCAGTTTTCAGTTTACCGTCCACTCACTTAGATCATACGACGATCGAACCACACTTTTAGTTTTCTGTGGTTGCAGGTAATCTCGGAGGACGAGCTCGAGAAGACGGATACTGATGCAGTCATTATGGTTGGGGTCCACCAGTATGAGTCAGAGATTGAGTGAGAGTCCAGACAGAGTCAAATAAAGTCATGTATTAGTATTTGGGTGATGTGTAGTCATTTTAAGAAAACAAGTGTTAATAAGTATAAGTATACAGTTATTAATCTTAAACTTATTTTCCACATTGTTGAGTTTTGGTCATTGGTTCCAAGGATAGGATTTTGATTGAGAGGAGAACAATAAGTATAGTTTATAGTCAGAAGGATAGAGGCTCAGGGGGATAATACAGTCTATTCCCTGCCGGTAGCATCTACCAGAGTGGGGATGTTACAAAGATGGTATCAGAGCATGGTCTAGGGAGTCAGTGACTAGTGGGTAGAGTGTTGGGGATTTTGTATACGCAGTATGTCCGGGATACGCGTATGCAAGGCATTACCTCTCCAGTATCAGATCTTCGAGTATGTCCTCAAAGTTCTATAAAAGGTTAGTAAGCCCTCCTAGACTATTGGAATAGTATCCCTTACGAGAACAACTGTATTCTAGAACCACGTTAAGAATTGTCTCTGCAGTTATTATGATCTATTACCATAAGTATAAATGAGCAATGAAACCAGACAGTAAGATTCTAAGGAAAGTTGCCCAAATAGAATGGGATAGGAAAGCTATAAGAAAGTAAGAAAGGATGTATAGAAGTGTAAGCAGCTAGAAATAAAGAAAAGCAAAGAGACAGAATAAGATAGTGAAAGTATAAGGATACCAACCTAGGATAGTAGAGAAAGAATATGAAAAGCCCGAGCAAGTAATAGAGTGCCTAGAAGATGTTAGATTCTTTCTTTCCTCAGAAAATTTCCTTCAAGACGATCTAATAGCCTTCAGGTATTTCATATAGATAGTATGTTCCCAAAGTAACGAGATATATACAGGAACATAAAAGAAGCGAGAAATCAAGGCTAGTCTAGGAAGTTCCCACGGGCAAGAGATGCCAAAAAGGACCTAGAGAACCCCAGATCCCCAAATCCAGACCCAGGCCTATAAGTAGGCAAATAAAGGTTATAAACCAAAATGAATAGTTACCTTATCTCATGTATATTCGATGAAGACATGATCTTGAACTATCTAGTCTACCACCGCTTAGTGATACCAGTTAAGAAAGATGTCCTGATGGAATCTAGCTCATACCCGCCTTACATGAGAAATAGACTCCACCAGGACACAGAGTACCAGAACGAGGATATCGAAACTCTTCGAGATATACTATGTTTGTCCTAGTCCCTACCAGCATAGATATAGATGACCGTAAGGAGCCGATGAGAGTTCATATTAAGAAATGTAAAGACCTCAGAAGGCATGTTGCTCAGAAAAAGATTAAGGAAGTTTTTGAGGACATAAAGAAGTGAACCCAGTAAAGTCAAAGATTAAGACAAGTGAGAGAGAGGTTTGCAGGATTAGTAGTAGTCCATAGATAGACCAAATGTAGTAGAACCTATAGAATAGCCTAAGTTAGGAGGAATTTGTGAAGGTATACAAGGATAAATTCGAGAGGATTGGAGACATTTGGGAGTAGTAAGAGTATCAGTATGGACAGTAGAATGGAGTGCCAAAGTCAAAGCTTATAGCAAAAGCAGAGAGTCGAAATCTAGGAAGTAAATAGGAGAATGAGTCCCCACTAGTATTGGCAGCATAACTTAGAACCAAGAGTTAGGATATGGAAGTGAATAAGGAGAATGCAAAAAGGTAACAAGGAAATTTGGAATATTTAGGTATAAAGTTAACATAACAAGAAGATAATAGTGTAGAGAATTGATGATAGTTGAGTGGCCCCAGGATATATGAAAGTAGTGGACCAGGTTCCTCAGAACGAATGATGACCTTTCTTCTAGAAACCTTAACTTTAGTAAACATATAGATACCTAACCAAAGCATCACCAAGCTTAAGTATAAAGTAGAAATGCGTGATCTTGTGGAGTGTTTATTCTCACCCCTCAATTTAGAGCCCGGTAAAGAACTAATCAGTAAAACGAATAATGGATAGATTAGACAAATCGCAAGATGGCTAGACAACTAGATCGATGGTTCTAATGAAACATAGATAAGAAGTATAAGATAGAATAGATCAAAGCCACGATGACTTGAGTGAAGTCTGAAAATCAGCGTTGATGGTTCCAATGAAACATAGATAAGAAGTATAAGATAGAATATAATCTTTTTTCCTTTCAAACCCAGTGTACTGTGATTGATGTATTATAAGCTGTTATTTTCTTTTATTTTCTTTTCTTTTGAATTTGTCTTATTTCAATTTTTTTTCTTGAGTTTTGCAGTGTTTTTCTTTTTGTCAAAGTCTTATACCGCTGTTAAACAGTGGATAACGGTACTCCGTGACTCTAAGTCGATTATTTTAGTTTCCTAAAATTACCGATACCCTACAATCAAGGTATGAAAGAAACTCTAGTAAAACTCCACAATCATTTTCCTTCTCTCCCCCAAAATGCTATGATGAAAATTTACAAAGCACGCACTGAAAGAATGAGGCTTCTTATGATCAATAGTATTACAAATTATATTTGTTGGGTAATTGAAGTTCGCTTAGCAAGTGAGTCATCTGACTTCTTAATTTCTTACATGCATGGCTTAGGGAAAAGCACCTATGATAAGAAATGAAAAGCTAAACAATTAGGTGTTTGTTATAAATGTGCCGCTGGACGTGAAATACTCGTTGTCGTTCTTTAGGAATGGTGTCTGACAATCACGAAGATAAAATTCAATACATTAGAGATGGCATGAGTAAGGAGTATTAGATGAAATATCATTGACTCTTGAGACGCATCCTAGTGGACATCTTCATCAAGTGATTCACAATTTACATACATAATTTCAAAAGAAATACAACAATACAGTCTTGGGAATCTGATTTTAAAAGATCATTTTTGCCAATTTGTAAGAAAATTATATGGGAAGCATATCACCGACCAATAGAGGGCGTTCAAGCCATTATTGGACGTAAAATCATAGGAAGATGTGAGTCACAATCACAACTACCCGTACATATTGGTTCAATTTATTGCTTTGATTTCCTTACTTTAAATTACTGTTCTGATTAACTTTGAATTATTGTTTTGATTAACTTTAATTTATTGTTTTGATTTCTTTTACTTTAATTTTGCTGAAAATATCTAAACTTTTTGACTTTCATGATTTATTTTATTATTCATCTGACAATTGTCATTTTGTAGGTATTGGTACTTTTATTACTAAATCTTTTTCAGGATCCATAAATACAGCTCGTCTTTCCTCTTTTCGATATATCCAAATAAGAGAGAGTAAAAATGGAGAAAACTTCAAGACGATGAGTCACTAATATCTGTGTATTTTATGGATCTAGTTCTGGTACTGAACCAGAATTTGTTGAGGCTGCAAAAGAATTGGGTAGAGTGATGATGGAAAGAAATATGCACTTAATATATGGCGGTGGTAATATTGGATTGATGAGATGTATTTCAAAGGTTGTGCAAGAAAAATGCACTCAAGTTTTAGGAATTATCCCAAAAACTTTGGCACTCGGAAATATCATCAGAAAATCAAATGGAAAATAATACATTGTCTCAGGTATGTCTGAAAGACTCACTGAAATGTTTAATCAAGCTGACGTTTTTATTGCTTTACCAAGTGGGCTGGGCATGTTGGAAGAAATATTAGCAGTTGCGTCATGGGCAAATTTGAACATTCACCGAAAACCCATTGAACTACTTAATGTATATCATTTTTTCGATTTTCTTTCAGTATTTCTTGCGGATTCATTTTAAAATCGGCAAAAGATATTGTTCTTATAGTATGAAAAGCTAATCGATCAACTGTTAGCCTATGAACCAAAAATCGACCCAATTTTTTCTAAGTTAGACTGTTCAGATAACGATTGTGGTAAGAATCGTAGAGTGGACTTTAATCTTAATCTGTAATTTTTTTTGGATTAAATAGTAATGTTGTTGAGTCAATTGTTTTTTCTATACTAACCAGGTGATGTCTTCTAAACTCTACTTCTTCTTATTCAGACATTAGAGATAATATCTCAATTTGGTTGGGGGGGATAGTTGACTAGATAGTTTTCATTTTTGTAAAAAAAAAATGTTTTTATTTTTGTGTTATTATTTTTTTTAAATCTGTTATTTTTGTTTTATTGTTGTTTTGTGTATAAAAAAATTATTTTTTGTTGATTTTTTTTTGTATTTTTATTCAAAAATATTATATACAAATCACAAATAAATTTTTGACTAACCAAGTGAAATTGTTGATTAGAGATGGTAGTGTAAGAAGTTTTCTCTCTTGAGACGCATCTCAATGTATTTCGTAACAAGTTTTTTTTGTTCATTTCTTTTTGAATCATTTAAATTTATGAATTCTCCATAATATTGATTAAATTTGATCTTTATATGCTCATTTGACAGATTTTATCAACATACACAGTAACATATGATCATGGGTTGTAAGTGAGAATATTTATAATATTCACTTCTCTAGTTTATTGGAGGTAGCACCTAAAGGCATTGTAATTTATATTTTTATTCAAAAAAACTAACCAAGCTTTTACTTAGTAACCAGACATCTCGCATCAGTAAATAGTGATTTTTCGCATAAAATGATAAGACTTGAGTTAGTTTTAAAAAATGATAATAATCAAGCTTTTACTTAGTAACTGGACATCTTGCCTCAGCAAGCAGTGATTGTTCGCGTAAAACGGTACGACTTTAGTTGTTTTAATAAAAAAGTGTGTGTGTGAATAAGTTCGATTCTGTAACCTCTCTAACTCGAGCAATTAAGTCTGTATGAGTGTTTTAACACTTAGTGCCCTAAGGCCAACTGGTGTGTGAGGCACTGGCCTAAAGCTCGTTACATGGGCTAAAGAGAAAACTTAAGGAAATTAGACACTTCTTCTTTTTGACATCTGAGATCCGAGCAATTAAGTCTGTAGAGGTATATTAACACCTTGTGCCTTAAAACCAACTGGTTTGGGAGTCACTGGCCCAAAGCCCATTACAAGGGTTAGAGATTTATTATTATTAAAAAAAACTATTTTTGTATATATATAAACTGTCATTGCCAAAAGGTGTGAATTCTGATATAACTCTATGACAAAAATATTACTCTATTTTCAACAAGACATGTGAATATTATGGGCACAATGAATTGATTGATACTTTCTCTTATGGGTGTATGGAAAAGGGTAAATAGTCCATGAGAATTTACTTATTTAATAATTTAGAAAGAAATAAAATAATTACTAACTTGGATAAGAATTTGTATTTTTAGTTTTTCGATTAAATTACTATGGACTAGTAATAAGCTGGTGATAAGTGTGATTTATACCCACTTATTCCTGCATTTTATCTTACTATTTTGTTAGATTCTGTATCATTTAATGTATTTTATATTTTGTTTTATGTTTTATTGATAAGAAGCATTGGAACATGGATCTTGGGCAAATAGACTCATTTTAGGACCTTACGGACGCAATTCAGAAGCATGCAGAAAGAGCAAAATACGCAGAGATCACAGTCTAAAAATTTGGCCTGGCATCGCGATGCCTAGATAGGATGTCATATAAATTTCTTGAGGATTTGGCATCGTGACGCCAACTTCGGCGTTGCGACATTGCGGCAGACTCCCAGAATCTTCATAAATTAGTATTTTACAAGCACAATGACTCCAAGACTTTCCTATAAATATAGAATCCCATCCAAAACCCTAGGGATGAGACCAATACACAACTAAAGTGTTCAAAACACATAGCTTAGAGAGATCCAAAGAGGAATATTGAAGAGCGACAAAATGAGACGAAGATGGTGACGTCCAAAGACGAAGGGATTCGATTCGGGCTTAATTATCTAGTTTCTTTCTTCAACTCTAATTATTTTTAATATGTTCATGACATTATTTTCATTGTTTTTATCTTTGATCATGAACTAACTCTATTACTCTAGAGGATGATGTAGCCTATACTTGAACCTTTTTATTATTTGCCAAATTAATCATTATAAAGTTTTGATTCAGTTTATTTATATTTTCTTGTGTTTAATGCTTCTAGTTTGTTGGCCACATGATGCATGTTTAGAATCTTATGCTCGGAAGAGAGGATTTTGAATAGGATCTAGAGAATATAACTTAGAATATTTGTAGAGTTCGGGATAATCTATAATTCATTTGAAGTCATTAACAAAGATTCACATAGCATAATTAGTTGTTGATTATTAGATTTTTATAGGGATATCGAAGTCAGTAGTTAATAATATTTTCACTCGGCCCTCAGGAGATGAAGTTAGAATAATTTAGGATTCTTGACTTATAAACAATAAAATTGAGTAATAATTGATTGGCATAACAAATACATAGGGGATAGCTAGGTGAAATCAGACTCTAAAATCTCTCTCATCTTGGTCTTTTCTAAATTTAACGTTTTGATATTTTGCTTATTTAGTTTTTAGTCTTAATTTTGTTTATTTAAAATTGGTTTCTAAATAAAATTAAGCTTATTAATTATAGTATTTAGTACGAGTTTGATTACAATTCATGTGGGTTCGACACTCATAGTTATATTTTACTAAAACTTGACATCGTATACTTGTGGTACGCAAATATTGCAACAGCTGGTTGGGGTGTGATGGACACTAAAAATTATACATTTAATAAAGAAAAAGTAATCATTTTACACTTATAGTTTCATTAATCCCTTTAATTTAGCACATTTGTGAAATAATAATCAAATCTATGTTTTATATATTTTTATTGTGATTTTTATTTCTTATGTAGGTGAAATAATAATTTGGATGCATAAATAGAAATATGGACGTGACATTTGAATTTTGGAGGCTAGAAACTTAAAAGGGCGTTCTAGCAGTGTACAATTTCGGAAATTCCAACCTTACGTAATTTTCATATTTTGGCCATATCTTCTTACTCCGATATCAGATTAAGGCAATTCTAGTTCCAGATGAAAGGAGACTCAAATATCAACAACTTTGATATTTACAAGATTTTCTAATTCTGAGGTATTCAAATCCGAAATTGAAGAAATATCCAAAGTATGCTATATGTAATTCTTAAAAACATAAGAAAATAAAATTGGTGGAGGGTTGCCATCCACCATTCACTAGATGGACCCCTCTTTCACATGCAATTGGAATATTTGTTATGCAATTGCAATTGAAAAGGTGCTGAGCACCTCTATAAATAGAGGTGCTCAACACCTCATTTTCTTCAGCTCATTCCATAATTCTCTCTCCGAGAATTTTCACCTTATCATATGAATCATTCCTTAACTCTTCATGTTCATTTAATTGTAAATTACGTTCATGACTGCATTTGCAAGGTTTGTATTGAATGCTTTAATAGCCTAATATGCCTTATGCTCAAGTTCTACAAGCAAATGACAAGGTTTTCCATAAACTAGACGATATGGAGACATTCCCAATGATGTTTTGAAAGCTGTTCGGCATGCCCAAAGTGCACCAGTCAGTCAAAGAGATCAATTTTTGCGATTTGGGTTGAGTGTTTTTTCCAAAATTTGTTTGATTTCCCTATTTGCTAGTTCAACTTGACCATTTGTTTGAGGGCGATAGGAGGTGGAAATTTTATGTTTAACTCCATACTTTTTCATTAAGGACTCAAAAGGCTTGTTATAAAAATGTTTACCTCTATCACTTATAATAGCCCGAGGGATTCCAAATCGACTTAAATATTTTCTTTTAAAAATTTAATCACAGTTTTGTGATAATTGTTTCGACAAAGAATTGCCTCAACCCATTTTGAAACATAATCGAATGAAACTAAAATATATAAAAATCCAAGTGACGGTGGAAATGGACCCATGAAATCTATTTCCCAACAATCATAGATTTCAATGACAATGATGAGATTTAAAGGCATCATGTTTCTTTTTGAAATAGATCCCAACTTTTGATATTTTCACAAGTTTTGTAGAAAGCATGTGTATCTTTAAAAATGGCGGGCCAATAAAATCAATGTTGTAAGATTTTTACAGCGGTTTTCTTAGATGAGAAGTGACCTCCATATGGTTCTGAATGACAAAACTGAATTACACCACTTATGTCATTGTCCGGTATATATCATCGGAAAATTTGATCAAGGCAGTACTTGAACAAATATGGATCTTCCCAGTAGAATCTTTTGACTTCGGTCAAAAATTTCTTATTGTCTAGATGGCTCCAATCTGGAGGTATTTTTCCTGTTACAAGAAAATTGACAGTATGAGCATACCAAGGCATTGTATTTACAGAAAATAAAAAATCATCAGGAAAATAATCATTGATAAGATTTGTGTCAATTGATGATTCATTTGTGAATCTCGATAAATGATCTGCAACCACATTCTCTGTTCCTTTCTTGTGCTTTATTGTGAGATTGAATTTTTGAAGCAGCAAAATCCACCGTAGTAATCTTGGCTTTGCGCCCTATTAAGACATCAAATATCTAACAGCAACATGGTCAGAATAAATAACGGTTGAGGAACCAATTAGATATGATCGAAATTTGTCCAATGCAAATATTATAACAAGTTATTCTTTTTTCGTGGTAGTGTAATTCATTTGTGCACTGTTTAAAAATATTAAGCTTCGGCGTCATATTGCCAAATGAAAAATTCATGATTCAATTCCTGCAATTAATTAAAGCATTAGCTGTTGCGAAAAATGGGTGACCAAGTATTACATGAATTGGCTTATAACTGTCTATTACGGGTTGTGTTTCCAAGACAATAAAATCCTCATGATATATGAATTTATCGACTTGTAATAACACATCTTCCACAATTCCTTTTGGTACCTTGACTGATCTATCGGCAAGTAAAAGAATAGCTGAGGTTTGTTTTAACTTGCCAATAATAAGTTTTGGTAAATCGAAAATGGAAGCAAATTGACACTGACTCCGAGATCAAGCAAAACATGTTCAATTTTTTGATTTCCAATCATACATGAAATAGTTGAACAACATGGGTCCTTATATTTTAATGCATTATTGGTTGAGAGAATGGAACTTACCTGTTCAGCTAGAAAAATTTTCTTTCTTACATGATATTTTCTTTTAACGGTGCACAAGTCTTTCAGAATTTTGGCATAAGATGGTATCTATTGGATGACATCTAATAAATGAATATTGACATTTACCTGTTTGAATATTTCATATATCTCTAGGGAATGGTTCAATTTATTTATTTTTAATGTCTGAGGAAATGGAGGTGCATGAGAAAAATTATTATTATCAACGATAGGTAATGGTTCATAAACTTTTCTTACCCTTTGAATCTGATTTATTTTCAACTTCATGAGGTTCAAGAATAGGTCTGTGGATGACCTTACCACTGTAAAGAGTAATAACAAATTTGACTTGGTCTATGCGTTGACTACCAGAACTACCATCGTGAGGGTTTTGATGACTCTTGAGGTTTGGCTGTGGTTTGCAAGAACCTTTTATTTCTCATTAATGGTCAATACATATGTGATTTTAGAGAAAGTATCTTTCAGATCAATTAATGTTTGCACATTTTGGTTATTGATGGCTTATTTTTTCTCAATGAATGCATGCAAGGTATCCTCAAGGGTTTTCCTAGGTGGTGGGACATATGGTGCATAATTCTGGGAATTTTGGAAATTCTGGTGTCCTGGGGAGGTTATTGCGATGGTTATGCTTGGTTATCATTTCTCCAATTGAATTTTAGATGGTTTCTCCAACCAGAATTGTAGGTTTGGGGGTATGGGTTTTGATTTGGTCTCTTGAAGGTGTTTACGGAAATGACTTGGTCATTGAGACATTCATGCAGGGCTGGAAAGGTTTGGCAAACTTGTGTGACATGTTCATTTGAATTACATATATGACACGTGACTTCTTGAACTGACTTGACATGATCACTCTTCCTCATTTCTAATGCCTCAATTTTTTTAGCTAGAGATTCATATTTAGTAGAAAGGTCATGGTCTTCCCTAAGGTTAAACATACCTCTACCAAATGATTGTGGTTTTACATGCGACTTATAAGTGCCAACTGTATCTTATTGTTGTGCATTCTCTACTATGTGTTCTAGGTAATCTAGTGCATCTTCGAGATTTTTGTCCCTAAACTCATCATTACACATCATTTCTACTACTTGTCTACCATGGGTGTTAAACCAAAAAGTAGGAAACCAACCTCTATGTTTCGAATTCGTGATGTGGATAAACATTCAACATTTCTTTAAATCTCTCTCAACATTGGTAAAGTGTTTCCCCTGACTCTTGTGTGAAAGTTGTGATTCTCCTTCTAAAGGAGTTTGTCCTATGAAGAGAAAAGAATTTTTTCAGAAATTGTTCTTGCAAATTATCTCATGTTCTGATGGATCCTAGCCTAAGGTTTTGCGGCCAAATTTTAGTTTTATCCTTTAAAGAAAAGGGAAAAAACTTAAGTCGAATTATATTCATGCTGTAGTTTTGGTATGTGCAAGTGTTACATACCTCTTCAAATTCCATTAAGTGCTGATAAGGATTTTCTGATTCTAGACCGTGGAATGTAGGTAAATATTGGATGACCCCTGGTTTAAAATTGAAACGTGATGCATCTGGGGGAAAATAATCTAAGATGGTGATCATGTCCTAATGGGATTCATGAATTGTCCGAGTGTCCTAGGATGATCGCGATGCTGAGACTCGCTTTCAGATCAACATGATTTTCAACTCGGTCATGTGGATTTTAATTTTCGTTCTCGATCATTTTGACTAATGATGAAGGTGATGGAGACTCTCTATTTAATCTACCGCTAGATGATCGAGACAATGTCTCATGCAGATTATATGCTAAAATTTAAAAATGCAATACTTACAAAAAGAAAAAACCAATAATACTTAAAATAGACAAGTGGGAAAAAAGATAAAATGGCCCAAAAAGGGAAAAACAAAGAAAGAAAATACAAATGTAGTAATTAAATCTAAAAACGAGCTCTGATTTTTGTCAATTCAGATCTCAATTGAATTTCGCGTTCAGCTCTTAGTCTCTCGAATTAGGTTCTCACAAAAATTTTTGGAAAAATTTCTAGATGAGGAAGGTTCAAGAAATTCTTTGGCAAAATGCTAGCTCCATTTTAATTGATTTTTCTATCTCCTGTAACCTTGAACAATTAAGTACATGGTTAATCTGTTTGTAGGATGTATGGGTTCATGATTCATTTAGGATCAATTAAGATATTTTGGATCTGCACAAATACAAGGAAGAAAAAAAATGAGATGTAGAAAATAAAATAAAAAATAAAATAAATAAAAAATAAAAATAAAAATAAAATAAAAATAAAAATAAAGAAAGAAATTATTATTATATCTACTAAATTATATTCTCCGGCAACGGCACCAATAACTTGACACGCTCACAAAGTGGTTCTTTTACTCCCAATTATAAGAGTGTCAAAGTAATAAGATAATCCGGTAAGTCCGGGAGTTGATCCACAGGGAATATATTTAGTAAAATAAAATAATAATTTGAGTAAAAATGAAAAGATTGAATTGTTTGAAGTGATTTTAAATTGGACTACAACAATAAATAAAATACAGGGGCTTGGGGATCAACTTTTATTATTTCAAATTTAGAAATCTCATTTTTTATAATATATAAATTGTCATTATTACCCAATTAATTTATTTCATGAATTAATTATGCCAATAACATATAAAATCAGTTATAAAGGCGGTGATAACATTTGTCTATAAAAAGTCCAGTTAGGTACTCAATTATGCCAAATAAATAAAACCAACCATATAGACGGTAACAAAGTTTGTCAATAATTAATCTAGATTTAAATTAAGTATTAATCATCAGATTACAATATATATATAAATGAGATTAATCTATATTTTCATATTAAATACTTCACATTTTATCCCAGTCGGACGAAATTAGCTACTCGTGATTTGAATAAAAACACACAAAATTTTATTACTGAAAGAAAAAGAGATTACAAGAAAGCTTTTTTAAAAAATAAAACACACAAGAGCTGAAACTATACAAATTTTCAGAGAGAACTGTGAAAATCAGATTGCTTAACTGAGGTGCTGAGCACCTCTATTTATTTAGGGCTCAACACCCTCCAACAATTTGCATTGCATAATTGCAATGCAAATTAGTCAATCAATTTGGCCATTTATTTATTTATTTTTTGTTTTTTTCTTCTTGTTTTTTTCTTCTTGTTTTTTTTTTACTTTAATAATTATATATAACACATTTTATATTTTTCATCAATTTCGACATTGTATATATTTGAGTTGTCTTTCATCTGGAACTAAAATCGCCTCAATCCAATATCGGAGTAAAAAGTTATGGCCAAAATACGAAAATTGCGCAAAGTTGACATTTCTGAAAAGGTATAATGTTAGAACTCCATTTTAAGTTTATAGCCTCCAAGATCTAAATGTCACGTCCATTTATTCTAGTTATAGATCCAAAGTATTATTTCACCTATATAAAAAATAAAAATCAGAATAAAAATATATATAACATAAATTTAATTATTATTTCACAAATGTGCTAAATTAAGGAGATTAATGAAATTATAAGTGTAAAATGAATAGTTTCTCTTTATTAAATGTACACTTTTTAATGTTCATCACTAGATATCAATGTCGCGATGCTGCCTTGTGTAAAATATTGGCAGAGAGTATTTTTACCTTTAATTCAATCCAAAACACTTCCAATTTTCTCCAAACACTTCAATACACCTAAAATCCAATTTTAACATCAAAACCAACATCAACACATGTTATACAACAAACATATATGTATTCTAAATACATATATGTATTTCTTTGAATCAAAACATAAACCAAAATAGAGTCCCATAATAAAATGACTAATGAATAATTCTAGGTCACTCAAAGGTGGTCAAGTGATTCTAGAATGGTAGTCATAACTCCAAGTTATACTCTAGAATTCCAAACTCTAATTTTATGTTTCATGTCCAATATGAACATATTTGACCCAATTACAAGCATATTGTGTTAATACTTCCAAAGCATATGTAGACAATTAATTAGCCTAATTTCAACATCAAGTTATGTTATTATGTATCTAATACATAATTCATCACTATATGTCTCATTAATGATAACTCATTAATGAAAATATAGTTTTGGAGAAGATAAAACTTACCTAGAAAGCATGATTCCAAGATCCAATCTTCTTCTCCATGTTGAACTATTGTGGAGAACTTCCAAAGCTAGCAAGCTTGGTTCTAAGATCCAATCTTATTCTCCTTATCGAAATGTTGTAGAGAACTTCCAAAGCTTTTCTAAACATTTCTTTTACTTATGCTAATATCTCTAATTCTTGCTTGTTTTAGCTTTCTCAAACTTAATTAAAAACTTGATTAATTTTGCTTTTTATAGCAAAACTTATGCAATTTAATTAATAAAAATTCTAATCATCTTTTATGTGGGCTTAATAGGTGTGACTAATTACATTTGTCTACCACTTTGATTAATCCAATTAAATCAAGACAAAGTTTAATTAATGGATTAGTGGTATGTCTACCACTTTGATTTTATCCAATTAAATCAAGCCAAATACACCTATTATTACATATTTGTAATTATCAAAATATCCTTCAATTGTATAGATATTTATAAAATTACAAAAAATCCCTTGTGTGATTTTGGATTAATCTAATTAATCTAATTGGGTCAAAGTAAATAATTAATGTTATCAAATAACACTTAATTATTTTAGTTGATGATTTAATATCAAAATATCAAAAATTATCGGATACCCAAGTGGTCAACGAGTACACTTCATATTGTGAGACTCTCTAATTGCAAACATGTTCTTCATATAAGCCTAGCTTATATGTACGCAATTCAGCCACCTCCGAATTTGTGAAGAACACGAATGAACTTTCTGAACTATACAAGTCGAGGTCATCATATATGTTTAACAATCTCTCCATCGTAGGCTATCCGAGTTGTGCTTAGGAAACATAGATTACACTGTAAAGTTTCTGAAGAGCACATCTCATGTCGACATGTCCACAATTCTTTACATCTAATCATAACACCATTTCTAATATATGCAATCCACCCTAGGTGACCGTCTTTGGCCAAAGTCTTAAGAATCGTGACTTACTTAAATGGATACATAAACCATTTATGGTACACATACGGGCCGACAGATCGTATCTTGATATGCACTTGATTAACGAGTGTATCAGTCCACACCCAACGAACATATAGCGGTAAGACCATGAAAGGTCTTTAACATATATGACATCAAAATTTGAAGGATCACACACAAAATCAATATTATCCTATAGGCAAATGATCACATATGCTACTAGACTCAAGGAGATTCCTATTGACGGTGGTGTGTACTTCCAATTATTAGGAATCACATGTGAGTCATTCAATATTCACTCCAACGAATACCCACATGTCTATACGATCTTACATTGCTCATGTTACATCGAGTTAAACCATTGGAACTTCTATTCCAATATATGACATATGCTGGTCTTCTAGGTTATAGGAATTCGACCGTATTCTAAAATCAATGACTAGGAATATTTACCTTAATAATAGTTTATAATAGTAATATTATCTCAATGTCGGACCAAATAGTGTCCAATATTACTACAAGACTATTCTAAGGTCAATATCATTTTCAACGTATTTATATATCAATCTAATATGCATTATGACATTACAATTAATAAGGTTGAAGTGAAAGTTATTTTATTAATAAATATTAAAATATAATGTACAATACATTACTAGGATTGGCGTTCCAAGCACCAAGTTCAACAAACTCCCATTTGCTTAGTGCCAATCCGGATTGTACCGAAGTCTCATCTCCTGCATATTTTAATCGAATAACTTAGGAGGTAAGATCTTAGTAAGCGTGTTTGCTATATTGTCTTGTCTTTGAACCTTCAAGATCACTATGTCTTTTCGTTTAATAATCTCTCTAAACACGTGATATTTCCTTTCACGTGTTCAGACTTGGAATGTGTTATTGGATTCTCAGCATGTGCAATGGCTCTGCTATTGTCACAATATATTGGGATCGAATCTGTAATACTAGGCACAATACCATGTTCTGTGATAAAATTTCTAATTCAAACAGTTGTTTTAGAAACTTTCGAAGCAGCTATAAATTCTGCCTCAGTGGTGGAATCATATATTGAGCCTTGCTTTGAACATCGTCAACTAATTGCACCGTCATTAAGGGTAAATAGATATCCGGATATAGACTTTCTAACATATGGATCTCCCTGAAAATCAGATTATGTATAACCCTTAACTTGTATCTCATCTTCTCCATTTATGATAAACTTATCCTTATTACTCTTAAGATATTTCCTGATATGTTTTATGGTTGTCCAATGATCATTACCTAGATCAGATTGATATCGGCTACTTATATTAATGCCGAAAATGATGTCAGGTCTTGTACGTAGCATAACATATATAATGCTTCCAATACAAGAAGCATATGACAAGTTAGACATTATAACTCTTTCTTCCTCAGTCTGAGGTGTCATTTTCTTCGAAAGATGTATGTCGTATTGGAAATATACATTTACTGCATTGCAAATGGTAAAACCGTACCATTCTAACATTTTATCTATGTATGTGGATTTTCACAACCCTATAAGCTTTCTTACTTTATATCTCGGTAGAGCCTTAAACTCAGTATATAGGAAGCTTCACCCATGTCTTTCATGGAGAAGTTCTTATAAATGTAGGCTTTCACATTTTGCATCATTCCTATATCATTCATAATGATAAGGATATCGTCTACATATAAAACAAGGAATATTATCATGTTCCCACTAACTTTCTTATAAACACATGGTTCTTCTTCGTTCTTGATGAATCCGTATAATCTAATTATCTCATCAAATCAACGATTCCAGCTTTGGGATGCATGTTTAAGTCCATAAATAGACTTCTGGAGCTTACAAACTCATTGGATACGAAACCCTCAGGTTATTTCATATAGATATCCTCCTCAATGAATACATCTAGGAAAGTAGTTTTCACATCCATCTGCCATATCTTATTGTAATGATATGCAACAATGGCTAAAAGAATCCTAATAGATTTTATCATGGCTACTGGTGAAAAATTTTCCTTATAGTCAATCCCAGGGCGTTGGGTGTAACCTGTCGCTACCAGTCATACATTAAAGGTTTCCACATTTCCATCGGGCCCTTGCTTTCTTTTATAATCCCATTTACAACCAATAGGTTTAGCTCCTTCAGGAAGTTCAACTAAGTCCCAGACTTGATTGTCATGCATAGAATCAATTTCGAAATTTGTGGCTTCATGTCATTTTCTGCAATCGATATCCAATATCGCATTTTTATACATAGTCAGATCTGTTTCCTCTAGGAGAAGAACATCAAGGCTCGCATTAGATGTTAAAAATAGTCTCTCATAAGGCCTTGATATTTTATTCGACTTACGCAGAACCTGTGTTGTAGATCCTTCACCCAGTTGGATCTCTGGTTCCATCTCAGGTTCCTTAATGTTAGGATCAAACTTATCGAGTTCAATCTTTCTACAATTCCCACTTTCTCTCAAAAATTCTTTTTCAAGAAAAGTGGAAAAACAAGCAATAAATATATTTCATTGCTCAAAATCGTAGAATTGATATCCCAAAGAATTTTTAGGATATCCAACGAAACTATATTTATACCTCATTAGTGCTAGTTTATCATACTTTGCAACTCTAACGTATGCACGATAACCCCAAATCTTTAAATATTTAAGACTTGGATTTCTACCGAACCATATCTGATATGGGGTCTTAGAAACAATTTTCGATGGAACTTTGTTAAGTATGTGGGTAGCAGTAAGCAAAGCGTAACCCCAAAGGTAATATGGAAGATCTGTATAGCTCATCATAGATCGTACCATATCCAATAAAGTACGATTTCTTTGTTCAGACACACCATTGTGTTGAGAAGTTCCTGGTGGACTATATTGGGCGAGAATCTCATTCTCCCTTAAATAACTTCTGAATTCATCGCTCATGAATTCACCACTTCCATTTGATCGAAGGCACTTGATGAATTTTCTGATTTGTTTTTCTACATTGTTTCGAGATATTTTGAATTTATCAAATATTTCCGACTTATGTCTCATGAAATAGACATATCTATATCTGGAATTATCATCAGTGAAAGTCATGGAGTATGTTGAATCATCATGAGCGGCATGATTTAATGTACCATACACATCACTGTGTATTAGTTACAATAAATCTTCAACACGGTGTCCAACACCAAGAAATGGGGCATTTGTCATTTTCCATTAGATACATGACTCATAAATTGGATAAGGATCTAAGGTAAGATCTTCAATCAAACTATCATTAACTAATTTTGATGGACGTCTAACACCTATGTGGCCTAATCTCATATGTCATAATTAAGTATTATTTAATTCAGATCTTGTACTTGTATTTTCCTCTACATTAAAGACATCTCTATATGTTTCCAAAACATAATGACTGTTAGATAAAGAACATTCACATATCAAATAGTTATCTTTATCATATAAACATAAAGCATCATCTTTCATGTTTATTTTATATCTCTCTTTATCCAATATCAGTAATTATATTATATGTCTCATAAGATAGGGTACATAATAACAGTCATATAAAATTAATTTACATCCATTAGAGAGATCTAGAATAATTGTTCTTATGGCCTTGACATCCAATGTCTCGCCATTCCAAACTCTAAGCTGGATCTCTCATTTCTTCAACCTTCTTTTAACCCTCATGATCTGCATGGAGTTTCAAATATGAGTGGGACTTCCGGTGTCTTTAAGGGTGGCAATGGGTCGGGCCGGGCCCGTGATTTTATAAGCCCGGCCCAAGCTCGACAAGGAAAATATTAGCTTGGGCCTAGGAAAAACCCAGCCCGAGCGTCTATCGGGCCGGACCCAGGCTTTATCCAGCCTGTTTTAAAAAAAAATTGAATAAAAGTTAAAAATATACAACTATAAAATACATTCACACTATATGCAAAAATAATTCACAAATACATCAAAAATTTCATCGATAAACTAACAATCCAAATACTACAGGCAAATACAAATGCTACAAACATATAAAGTATATATATGATTTTTTTTATTTAAGCCTAGGGTCGGGCCGGGCCTGGGCTTAATATGCTAAGCTTGGTTTGGGCCAGATCCCGAGCCGAGCTTTTAAATTTAGAACTCGGCCCGAGATTTTTTTATCACAAGTG
This sequence comes from Zanthoxylum bungeanum, assembly GCA_019454045.1. Classification (NCBI taxonomy): domain Eukaryota; kingdom Viridiplantae; phylum Streptophyta; class Magnoliopsida; order Sapindales; family Rutaceae; genus Zanthoxylum; species Zanthoxylum bungeanum. The sequence goes on from SKCR01000830.1 coordinate 26,087, forward strand.
GGCCGGTCTGGGCCGGATCGAACCCAGCCCGGACTTCTCTGCCATCTCTAGGTGTCTTACACCCATCCACTATTTGCATCTAAGGCTAATGAGATGTCAATAATAGGAAAAAATACAAAGTGTAACTAATGGTTCTGCCTTTCCTTTTAGCTCTGGACAATTTTTCTTTCAATGTCCAGACTTCTTGCAGTGTAGAAAAACATCACTAGCTATATGTAGTCTTGCGGCTATGTGCTTCTTAGAGTTTCTATTTGATATCTTCTTATTTCCCATTTTGATTTTCTTCAACTTTATAGAAGTCTTTGAAGAGCTTGCTCTACCATGGAGGTATAAAGTGAGATTGCTTTTCTTCAAATCATGCTCCGTCGTGCGTAGCATGTTATGAAGTTCTTCATAATTGGCTTGCATCGAATTCATATGAAAGTTTAACACAAAGCTAGTGTAAGTACCAGGCAAAAAAGATAGAATCAAATTTCGGCATAGTCATTTATCGATCATCATGCCATGCCATTCCAAATATCATATCTGGTCTATCATATTCAAAACATGAATGCTGACTGCTCATCCATCTTTGCGAGTAGCATGGAACAATTCCTTAGACCTCCGATATATTTCAATTTCTTGATTTACTTCGAACAACTCCTTGAGTGTTCTCATAATGCTCTAAGCATCAAGTACATATTAGTAATGTCTTAGCAAATCTAGAACCATCGATCCTAAAATATAGAATTTCACCCTTAAGTTATCATTCTTCCAGTTTTCAAAAGTCTCTCACTCTTCGGGAGTGGAATCAGGATCGATTTCTACAAGCAATAGATTGATCGTCAAATAGCTCAACTTTTCTGACTCCAAGACAAGGCGAATGTTCATTTCCGATTCAAAATAGTTCTCAACTCCTTTCAATTTAATAGATTCCAAAAGTCACGCTAATGGATGTATGACAGCGATCTACAAGACAATACTTAAACACTAGCAGAACATATTCATGTCAATATAAAAACACTAATATGATTATGGATTTTAAATCTATTAGTGCTTTTCCACTACATTACATAATTCTGTAATCGCCCATAACGAAAAAATAGAAATTTGACTATCAAAATTTCATAGCGGGAAGTGGATCCCATAACATTTACTCTAGCCTCACAGTAATGACGGTTTTGGCCTTCATAAACTCATTAGGTAGACCTCAAAGGTCAATCATATTCATATGACCCCTAAGTTTGGTCCTGAACCATTTCTTATCCTCACAATAATGACAGTATTGAATTAAGAAATGTTCCAGGTGTATACTTGTTAATATTCACTAATGATTTTCATAAATACATCATAACAATAATGACGGTATTGGGTGAATTTGTCAAGTTATCACGCTACTTCTAATGTTTTACTGGAGCAACCTAAGTTCCAACCACTTATAACCTCACAATAATGACGGTATTGTGCATAAGTAATAACAACTCATTCATCTCCGTATCGATAAGGCGGACCATCCAATAATGCTCCAACATTATTAATACTATTACTTAATATAAAGTAATCACCTAATCATGGGAGATTTATGACAATCAAGTCATTAACATGCTTGGATCAAAATATAAATTTTAATTTAAAACATGTAATGCATATCCAATATGACTTATGCATAATTAAATTAAAATTATAGAGGCATAAATTCAAAAATATGTCAAACATATAACATCTGTTGTATAGTTAAGACTTGCGCTGATATAATTCTGTTAGGACAGTTGTGGAACCCCTATGGTCAGATGGATGTCCCGCACAACGAAAGTGGGTCTTATCCATGGTTATCAAGTATGGGTGTATTTGTAAAATATATTATGAAATATTATATTCTATTACGAGTCCGTACGAAAAAAAAGGGACCAAATATGAGTCCAAAAACTCTAGAACGGAGAAAATGAAGTTTCAGCGCACATAGGCAGTAGCTATCGGAGTGTCGCAACGCTCGGGATTGGGAGTCACGACACCCAATCTGTAAATGCTAAGAGTCGCGATGTGCAAGGGTGAGCGTCGTGACGCCTAGAGCTCTGAGAGTTTAGTGTCGCGACGCTGGATATCAGTGTCGCGACGCTAGATACCAGTGTCACGATGTTGGATATCAGTGTTACGACGCTGCCTTGTGTAAAATATTGGCATATAACATTTTTGCCTTTAAATCAATACAAAACTCTTCCAATTTTCTCCAAACACTTCAATACACCTAAAATCTAATTTTAACATCAAAACCAACATCAAAGCATGTTATAAAATAAACATACATGTATTCTAAATACATATATATATTTCTTTGAATCAAAACATAAACCAAAATAGAATCCCACAATAAAGTGACCCATGAACAATTTTAGGTCACTCAAAGATAGTCAAGTAATTCTAGAATGGTAGTCATAGCTCTAAGCTATAATCTAGAGTTTCAAACTATAATTTTATGTTTCATGTCCAACATGAACATATTTAGCCCAATTACAAACATATTGTATTTATAGTTCAAAACTATATGTACACAATTAATTAGTCTAATTTCAACATCAAGCTATGTTATTATATATCCAATACATAATCTATCACTATATGTCTCACTAATGATAACTTATTAATGAAAACATAGCTTGGGAGAAGATCAAACTTGCCTAGCAAGCTTGATTCCAATATCCAATCTTTTTCTCATTGTTGAAATGTTGTGGAGAACATCCAAAGCTAGCAAGATTGGTTCAAAGATCCAATCTTCT
>SKCR01000831.1:0-28636 GCA_019454045.1 Zanthoxylum bungeanum
ATATGCTTTTCCAAAAAGCAAAAATAAAGTGTTGGAGGGAAAAATGTATTTAAAGCCTCCAACCACTTCCATCGCCAAATTGACACTTGATGGACAAGTGATGTGACTTGAGTTGTGACTTGTGATGTGACTTGTGGGCCCCACTTAAATTCAAAATCCGAGTGGGCCCGCAAACACATTCCGGGCTCGGGTTCGTTAATTTCGAATTAACGAATTTTCCGTTGCAACGTAATTAAATCAAATTTAATTAAATAATTATGCCTAGGAAAATTACTATTCACGTGGCTAGCGAATTGATTCTAAATTAATTCGTTCGAACGAATTAAAATCCAATTTTAATTCCGCATCGAAATCTAATTTCGTTTAATATATCAAATATATTATTTTATCGATTAATTCCAAATTAATCGTTCTCTCTCTTATTGAATTTTATCCCAGATAAAATTCTCCGTAATTAATCCTATATTAATTTTCTCTCTCTTTCAATTAATCCCAAATTAATTATGTTCGAGTCATACGTCATCAGTGAATCTTCGGAAGTGACCCATGAGAGCCCTGGATATGTTGCAGTAGTAAATCGGTCATCGGAGTATCTGAATACGTGCGTACCTAGTACCACGTTCTTACCGATTTACAAGACATGGTTGACTTCTAGCAAAACACCGTGTCTACCCAATTCTCCATAAATATTATTTTCAGGAATATGTCATCTTTGTCAGGCGTAGTATACGTAGTATTGCATATTGCTATCCAGTATCGGATGTCACATACTAGGCGTGGGGCTGGTGGTGGATTGTGTCTGCCCCGTACGAAGCATATATCGGATCTCTGGTAACTAGTCTCTATAATCGGATAAACATGACCTAGTCATATTATCCCGATGACTGCAGTATATAAGAGTACTAGTTCTGTATCCTACGTGATCATCATCTCCATATGACTGAAGTGATGTCCATCTTGACATCATACCCAATACACTACGATTCTCAATATACCCAGAAGAGGCGTACACAGAACCTGTTAAAGCCCTGGACGACCAAAACAAAGTATATTGATTGTCGCAAGTATTAACGATGCAAGTCTCAGGTTAAGACCAAATACACCTACCCTGATTCGGACTTCCATAGACACATAGTCATACTACTAATGGAATTCCGAGGGGTCTATCCAGAGTGAAGTTGTTTCCGTACCATCGGTAAACACAACCTCCTATTACACTTGCATAAGTATCCAATACTTAAATATATGAGAACTATGTCGTTATGCTCCAACAACGTGCACAAGTGCAATACTAGTCTACTCCGCATTATCGATGTCCAATCTCGATAATACTACGACTAGGGATATTTTAATGATTAAACCTTAGGGGATTAACATTGTCTCATATCTTATTAATCCGGAACTAATCATTTGGACTTCTATCATTTATGTATCTTGGTAATCCAATTACAAATGATAAAAGAGCAATTCCTTTGTCACATAGTTAATTTGTACAATAACACAATGTTCTGTACAAATTGTGGTGCTATGAGTCATAATTGTCCAACACATATATCCTTTTGTTGGTAACAAACCATAGCACGGAAGACTATTCGGAGTTGTTTTTTGTCCCAAAAATTGGGAATTTAAAGGGATATTTCAATGGTGTCGTGGGGGGTTATTTTTGTGAGAAAAATCAGACCTGAAACACTACTATATCACACGAAATGGGCTGATTTGGGTGAGATGAGCGCCTATTTTGGGTGCAAACGAATCAGATCTGAGTTACTATTCGGGGACTGTTTTGGGGCTAAAATATTGTTAAAAACGGAAGCAAAACATCAGACCAGGGGTTGGTCAGATTCGGTCATCAAAGGGATGGGCAAGGAAAATTTTCATGGCCGATCGCGGTGCCTAAACCGCTTCCGCTATACGAGTGAAAGTGTTTCCTACAATTGGCATCAAGAGCGGGTTGAAAAGGGTTCTTCACGCTTTTCGTTTTAATTAAAATTTTTTATTTTTAGTGATTTATGATATAATACATGGGACGTCAGGAATAGAAGCCTCAAAGTATGGTTCCAAGCATCCAAGGAAAAGCCCAATAATCCATTCACGTTATTTGACAATGATAGGGTCCAAGATATACAAGCGAAGGCCTCCCAAATGGGGTTCATGTTAGTGTTTATTTAGAGTAGACCGACTGTTAGGGGCCCTAGGTTTTAATATTGGTGTTTATTCTAGAGTGGGCCAAATGTTAGGGGCCCAATATTTTATTTGTAATGAGGATTATTACCTATGGTTATTTTTGGTTTTTATATACTAAAATTAGGATTTCCATTATATTATTTAAGCAAGTCTGTCATTAATAAAATGGGATGAATGTTTAACCCTAAAATTACAATTTCTGTTAGGCACATTGGTGGTGAGGTCGTGGATGGCTAGCCATGGAAGAGTGGATTCTCTTCAAAACTTATCAAAGGAGGTTGTTATCCTTGTGGCGTTTCAAGCAATTAGGGGTTCGTGAGGCTTGGCTCTTTATGGGTTTCTAATCTCCAAACCTCGTTGTGCTTTCTTGGGCGCTTATAACAATCTTATGTGGGTTTCACGGGCTTTATTTTCGCGGGGTTCACATCAGTTGAGTGGATAACAATCTCTTTTCGATTTGCTTGTCTTTCCCGGGCGCTCATAGCAACGTGTCCTTTTAAATCCATTTTAATTCGTGTCCTTTTTAAAGAAGCGCCATCATTTTGCTTGAGCTTCATTTTTATGATGGCACTACACTACTATGTTAGTGCTACTGTTTAAAAATCAACTAACTTCATCTTCTTTGACATCATCTCCTTTATAAACTTCACATAATTAGGCATTTGTTATAATGCGTTGGCGAATGGGATGTTGATATGGATCTTTTTAAAGATATCTAGGAACTTAGAAAACTGATAATCCAGCTTCTTCCTTTGAAAGTGTTGGGGATATGGCAAATGTGTCCTCGGGATGGGGGTTGTTGGACAATTATGACCCATAGCGTCACTATTCGTACAGATCATGGTGTTGTTGTACAAATTAACTATGTGACAAAGGAGATTGCACTCTTATCATTTGTGATTAGATCACCTAGATATATAAATGATAGGAGGTCCTTATGATTTGTTCCTGGATTGAGAATGATATGAGACAGTATCAGTCCACGAAGGATAAATCATTAAACATCCCTAGTCAGAGAATTATCGAGATTGGACATCGATAAATGCGTAAAAGACTAGTATTACACTTGTGCGCATTGTGAGGGCACAACAACATAGTTCTCATATATTTGGGTATAGGATTCTCATGCAAGTGTAACAGGAGGTTGTGTTTTACCGATGGTACGGGAAACAGCTTCACTTCGGATAGACCCCCTCAGAATTCCATTGGTAGTATGACTATGTGTCTATGGAAGTCTGAAATCAGGGTAGGTGTATTGGTATTAACCTGAGACTTGCACCGCTAATACTTGCGACAATCAATATACTTTGGTTGCAGTCGTCTAGGACTTTAACAGGTTCTGTGTACGCCTATGCTGGGTATATTGAGAATCGTAGTGTGTTGGGTGTAATGTCAAGACGGAAGTGTCACTCCAGTCATATGAAGATGATGATCGCGCAGGGATACAAAACTGGTTCTCTAAAAAGGTTACAGCCATCAGGATAATATTAAAGAGACTAGTTGCTCGTAATTTGATATATGCTTCGTACGGGGCAGACACTGTACCAGCCCCAGGCCTTGCATGTGATCATCCGATACTGGATCGAAATACGCAATACTACGTATACTATGCTTGATATAGATCCTTTATTCCGGTAAGGATATTTCTGGAGAATTGGGTAGGCATGGTGCTTTGCTAAAAGCCAACCTTGTCTTGTAAATCGGTACAAACGTAGTACTAGGTACTTACGTGTTCGGATAGTCCGACGACCGAATTTACTGCCAACATATCCGGGGATCTCATGGGTCACTTCCCGAAGATTCACCGATAACGTATGACTCGCACTTTTAATTAATCTGGGATTATTTAGATGAGAGAGAAAATTAATCTGGGATAATTGCGGAGATATTTTATCTGGGATAAAATATCATTTAAAGAGAGATAACGATTAATTTAGAATTAATCAGAAAATTAATATATTCGATATATTAAACGAGATTGGATTTCGACGCGGAATTAAAATTAGATTTTGATTCGGGCGAACGAATTAATTTAGAATTAATTCGTTAGTGACATGAATAGTGACTTCGCTAGGCGTAATCATTTAATTACGATGCAACAGAAAATTCGTTAATTTGGAATTAGCGAACCTGAGCCCGAGATTATTTGCGAGCGCATTCCATTTCGAATTCGAGTGGGCACGCAAGTCAAATCAAGCGTCAAATCATTAGTCGCATCAAGCGTCAAATCACTTGTCACTTTGAGTGATGTGACTTGACAACTTGATTGATAGATGTGACTTGATGGGAGTTGTTAGGAGCTTTTAAAGCTTGTCATTTGTTGACTTTTTTGAAATCAATTTGTGTATAGATTTTTGGAAAATCATTTACCATATTTCAAGTAACATAACATCTCTTCTCTCTCTCCATTCTCTTCCTCATCTCACGCCCAACAAGGGCTTTTTCTGTTCTGTTTTTGGAAAAACCGTGAGCAAGAAGGGAAACAAGTGTGATTTTGTTGCAAAATCAAGAGTGCTAGCACACTCCGGATCATACGAAGGTGATAGAGAAGTCCACCCTTGAGCCAGGAATCGTTTGACGAAGCTTGGAGCTCAAATTCTTGGTGATCAAAACCGAAAACAGTGAGGAAATTCACTGCCACTGCGGAGCAGTCCAAGGAGGCAGAAAGTTGATTTTTGTTGCCTCTCGCGTCGCTTAACCGATCGATGTGAGTATTCCGCAACTCCCTCGTTGTATTCACTTATGTTTCATGCTTGTTTATTGATCCTTGGGACCTTAGTAACTCCAACAATGGTATCATGAGCAAGGAAAAACATGAAAATGTTTAGGGCTTAAAATTTGGGTAAACTTGATTTTGAGCATGTATAATGAAAATTGAATTTATTATGCTTAAATGTTTTAATTGATGATTGATTGGATCAATTTGATTAAAAATTATTTGGAACAAATTTGCCCAAAATTTTGGTGTTGGCCGAATATAATGCCCTATTTTGTCTTGGTGATTTTTTTATCATTGGATGTGTTGGAAATCATTCGGGATGTTGATTTAATGTCGATTTTGGAATTAATTGGATTGAATTTGAATTCGGACATAAAGTCCCCAATATTACCGAGACATAAAGAAGCATGAATGGGTTTGATTTTTGATTAAAATGTGCTGGACATGTTTTAATGGTAATGGCATGATTAATTAGTGCTAATTGATGTTTTAGAAATGTTAATTGGGTAATTAATTATGTAATACACTTTATGATTAAATTGGGAAAATTGGAATTTTTGTAATTTAATATATTGGGCCTATTTTGTGAAATTGGGCTTAAGAGTTTAAATGGGCTTATTGGGCTTGGTTGTACTAAGTTGGGTTTAGGCTAAATTGGTTGGATCCAATTGGGCCCAAAACCGCATCCATAAAGCCCAAATGCGACTTAATGGACCTTTAAAGTTTAATTGGGCCTAATGGGCCAAAATTGATTTATAGGCTTATGGGGTTACTCCCGGATTGGACTTTGGTTATTGGGTTCGACCCGAGTTGACCAAAATTCCACGCCTTAAGAAATTAATTAAAAGCCCATTGGACTTTAATTAAATTAACGTTGGACGTTAAACGGGCTTTGAGACCCGTAACGATTAAATTTGGAATTTAAGTCGTAAAAAGTTTATTAATAAAGTGTAGTATTTAATTTGGAATTAAATAGTGAATTAGAATTAAATACAAATTGAATTGGATTTAATTGTGTAGTTTAATTTAATTCGAGAATTCGTACTTTGAGTACTTATTCGCAAAACGAGTTTGACTCAAGCAAAATCAAATCGTTGTTTGAACATTGGATGGTCACTAATTATCAGATTAATTAGTTTGATTAGATTGATTGATAGCATGCTTGTGTGAATACATGGTTGCGATGCATGAATAATGTATATCGGATGGATATTAGATGGGTGGGGCAATTTTAGAAATTGTTGTAATAAATTTGATTTATTAATTGGACCTGCGTGTCCAGCCTTATTACCTCCTTATTCTTTGTATCTCTTTTCACCTATTCCTCTCAATGTAAATGAGGTTTCTTTAGAAGTATAGTGTAACGGGTAGAAGTAGAAATATATTGTGCTAGTGGGAGAGAGAAAGGGAGAGATTTGATCTAGGATCAATGTGTAAGGTATCCATCCGCATATCATTATTACTTTATTTATACGCGCTTTATTATGTGTTTAGAATGCATGTTTAAGGGTGTATGATTATGAGACCTTAACAAAGATAATAAATTGGTTGCCAATTTGCACACGAAAAACCCTCGCAAAATATTAAGCGTCTTTCCTACCATTGAGTGATTCTCACTCAAGATCCGAGACTGGCATTGGCTTGTTGGCCAAAGTCAAAGCCTTTGTCCGTCGAGGATGTGTTTGAATCACGAGAGCTTTGTTCCATATTGGTGTCTTGTCCAAGTTGTGGTTTGTTGGCCAAAGTCAAGACCACTTATTGTCCATCGACATTATTACGAAGCTTTCCATGGTCAATGGGTCACGCTTAACTGGGATCACTAAGTTTGTTGTGCCAAAGGCAAGGCTAAGTTGATTCAGAGGAAAAGGTTAGGTAATACATTGGATGTATTGGCATATATAAGATATATGTTTCGGACTTGGATGTCCCCCTACTGGATCTAGGAATTGGATTGGATCCAATTGATCTTAGAGATCTACCTAGTTAATTATCATACAATTTGTTGGCCAAAGTCAAGATTGTGTGATATTTAACGGGATCCTAGCCCACTAGGAAACACGGTTTCCCGAGTACTCGACAGAGGGTTAGAGGCTCGCCGAAAAATAGTGGGAGGTAAGAATTGAATTTGCAATACTCGTTTAATTACTTGCCATACGCGCTCAAAACAAATATCATTCGTCATATAAATTAAATGTTAGTTGGACTAATATTTAAATGTTGTTTTAATAAATAGTTGGACTATATTCAAACTATTCATTTACAGTTGATTTATAATTGGATTATAGTAATCAATATAATTGATTTTAATCTATTAAATTATAGTTGATTAAATAGTTGGACTATTGTGATCATTATAATAAATAGTACCTAAATCGTTGATTAAATAGTTGGACTATTAGAATCAATATATAAATTGAAAGATTGACATTTAAAACATAATCCTAGGGAAAATGTGTTTAAATGGTTTAATTTTCAAATTGAGAATAATTTCAGGATGGTCATGGAAAATAATAAGTTACTTTATTTGATAAAATAACATATTAGGCCTAAGCACGGAGTTAAGCAAATAGTAGAGCATAATCTTTGGAAGATTTATGTGATGATAACTTTAGTGCTTAATCCATTAAGCTTGTCGCAGTAGACTCCTTAATTTCTGAATCAGAACTAAGGATTAGACCCTTAAAGTATGATAATGAAATTGAAGGATCTTCATAGATCTATAATTAGATTTTAGAAGTACTAAATTGCAATGAATAACTCTTCGAGAGTTAAATACTATTCTCAAAGAGATAAAGTCAAACTTTGCAATTAGGCAAGTAGCGCAAGGCGCACCTTACTTCGATATTCTAGAAACCCGAGGCTTGGCCAAAGGCTTCTGGAATGTGGAAAAAGGGCAAAGGCAAAATCATTATAATCTTCTACGAAGATAAATGACATATCCCAAAATGTCTGCTTAATTGTGGCAAACGGGATCGCGGAAGCATGACTTCCGTTTGGACAAAGCAGACATGAAGGAATTGAAGACGAGCAAAGCTCTAACTTCAAATATGTTTGTCATAAATATATTCACTACTAGTATTAAAATTGGATTTTAGATACTTAGTGTGATATATATATATATATATTGATGTTCAGAATCTGCTGTGAGCAGGATACTGACTTCAATTGAGATTTATCTGCAAATTGGAAACTGGATGAAAGTCGTTGTTTTGACCGCAGAAACCTAATTTTAGGAACTACCCTCGGGTGTGTACCTAAATTTGGAAACTGTTATAATGTAACTAGTTTGACTAGAAACATTATCTTTATATTAGTGTTTAACTCGCTACGGGTGAACCTTTATATTCTAGAACACTAAAGTGTTTTATTATATAAAGATGATATTGAGATAAACACATTATATGTGAATAACAAAATTTATATTTTGAGTATAAATAAAATCTCTAAAATGACAAACAAATAGCTCAAACTGATTTGATCAGAAGAAACATATTGTGGCATTGTTGTCTGGGACACAATCAAACAAGACTCGTATATCCACACTTTTGAAGAGTGGGTACTCGAACTGATTTGATTCCATTCAAATAAAGTCTACGAATCTAGTTTATTGGGCAATGTGCCTATTGTTGAGTTCTATATGAGGTCCCAAGATCATGAAATCAAGCATAAAATTTGCATGAATACACAAAGGAGTAAGGCGGAAACATTACTCACATTGATCGGTTATGGTGCCATGAAGAACAAAACGAATCTTCAAGCTTCTCAAACTCGCGGCAGTGGCTTCCTCAAGCAGTGGGCTGCTCGGTTTCACTGGTTTTCATCTCCTCCATGATCGGCCATTGATGAGCACCATGGAAGCTCCAAGCTTCAAGCTCCAAAATGGTTCCATGCTCATGTGTTAGTTTCCCTATCACCATAATATAACCCATGTGTGTGTGCTAGCACTTCTTCATCTTCCTTGCTTCTCTCAAATTCGGTCCAACCGGAAATTTGGTGAAGAAATCGGCCTGAAGTCGTGAGAAGAGAAGGAAGAAAAGAGAGGGAGAAGAGAATGCGTAAAAAGAAGAGTGGAGAGAGAAAATAAAAAGAAATGTAATTAGGTTTTATAATTTCTAAAATTAATAAAAAACCATTTACCATATTCTTTTTACTTTCCATTAAATGCTAAAGTCAAAAGCAAAAGCAAAAGTTGATTTTTCAACTTCTACATCAATCACTCAAATCAAGTGACAACATGTCACATCACTCAAAGTGACATTTGATTTGACGCTTGATGTGACTAGCGATTTGACGCTTGATTTGACTTGCGTGCCGCACTCGAATTCGAAATGCGAATGCGCTCACAAACAATCCCGGGCTCGGGTTCGCTAATTCCAAATTAACGAATTTTCCGTCGCTTCGTAATTAAATGATTACGCCTAGCGAAATCACTATTCACGTCGCTAACGAATTAATTCTAAATTAATTCATTCGCCCGAATTAAAATCTAATTTTAATTCCGCGTCGAAATCCAATTTCTTATAATATATCAAATATATTTTTTTATCGATTAATTCCAAATTAATCGTTCCCTCTCTTTAATTAATATTTTATCCCAGATAAATATCTCCGCAATTAATCCTAGATTAATTTTCTCTCTCATCGAATTAATCCCAGTGTAGACAACAGGAGCTGGGCGACGCTGTCATAGGCTCGCGGCCTAGCTGAGAAGTATGAAATAACATGGAGTCGCCACCCGGTGTGAACCGGGATAAAGATTTAAGGCCGCACTCACTCCTCGCAGGAGAAGACCTCAAACCGTTGGGTTCGGAATGGTCTCTTACTTTATGTCACTTGTAATGTTTGTGATTTGTGTAATATTAACCAAGTCTACTTAGCATGCATGCTAAATCCAAATGACATAAACTTGTCCCGGTTTAAACGACAACGAGTTCACATCTTTTTAACAAATAGTCCAACTAAATCCAAATGACAACGGTCCCAAACACAAACATAAAACAAACTGGCCCATCGGCATTTCAGAAATTTTGACCTAATTGTCAACAGGACATGAACTTGTCCCGATTTAAACGAAAACGAGTTCATATCTTTTAACAAAGAGTCCGAATAAATCCAAATGACAACAGTCCAAAACACAACACATAAAACAAACTGGCCCATCGACATTTCAGAAATTTTGACCTAATTGTCAAAAGTACATGAACTTGTCTCGATTTAAACGAAAACGAGTTCATATCTTTTAACAAAAGTCCAAATAAATCCAAATGACAACAGTCCAAAACACAAACATAAACACAAATGACAACAGTCTAAAACACAGGCATAAACACAGTAGTCATGATTAATTGAAACACAAATCACAAACATTACAAGATATCATTTCGGAGCCATTCTCTATATCCCCAGTGGATTCGCCAGACTGTAGACAACAGGAGCTGGGCGACGCTGTCCTAGGCTCGCGGCCTAGCTGAGAAGTATGAAATAACATGGAGTCGCCACCCGGTGTGAACCGGGATAAAGATTTAAGGCCGCACTCACTCCTCGCAGGAGAAGACCTCAAACCGTTGGGTTCGGAATGGTCTCTTACTTTATGTCACTTGTAATGTTTGTGATTTGTGTAATATTAACCAAGTCTACTTAGCATGCATGCTCAAGGGTACTTAGATCTAACATGCTTTCATCCAAATAATTCCACGCAATATAACACAACGAGCACATTGAATCATTACATTAACATGTATAAATCATTACCCAAACGCATCATAAACTAATAACGTGCATAAAGGACAACCTAAATATGCTTTAACAAATAAATAATAAACTAAACTAAATCATGCTTTAAATAATAAACGAATAACCTAAAGGCTATAACATGCTCAAATACAAATTCGGATGAGACGAGATATGTGTATCTTAAGTGGTACGTGGCATTGTATCCCGAGTGCAGACCGCACTACCGTCCATTCGGAATCGGCTACGGAATTTACGTCCGGGTTTCCATCCGATATACCGCAAGCAAGATTACATACTCCATTTACCCGAAATCACATCACATACTAAGTCATTATTTCATGCGAACAATTTCCAAACAACATGCTAAACTAACTACTCAAGCTAAACACATTCCCTAAGTCATTATTTCATACGAATAAAATAAATTACATGCCTCTTAATTCACTAATCCATACAAATAAAACAAATTACATGCTTTCTAATTCATTAATTCATGCGAATAAAAATAACAAATTAACTACGAAAATAAATGATGATAAATAAAATAGGTGCCCTCAGGTCTTACCTTTTAGTCGCTATCCGGGAGTGCGTTCCACGGTGCCGGAAGGGTTATCATCCCACTGTTCTCACTGATCCGTTGTTTCCGCTGTTTTGTCCGGGTTCGCCATTTTCATCCGCGGTTACAGTTTACTATTTTATCCGTATTCTCACAGTTTCAACTCGCCGTTTCTGCCGTTTCACTCGTTATTTTCACTCATGATTTTTCTGCATTTTTCTTCTATTTTCACTCGCTGTTCTCTCTGTTTCAACTCAAATTCTCATGTTCTCTCTTGGATTATTCTTGGCTCGTTTTGGAGTGGTAGAGGGCGTGAAGAATGATACGGTTGAGGGACGGTTTTCACGTGAGTTTGGGGAGTTTTCTCGTGGCTCATTTATTCACTGTTTGTGCCTGAGAGCTGTGTCGGTTGGGTGCTATATGCACGTAGGGTTTAGTGGCTTTGTTCACGTCCAGGTGTGTGGTCTTCACGTGGGTCATGTGATGTGTCTAGGTTTCTAGGGTTTTTTGTCATGTTGCATGGAGTTTGACGTGTCTGGGTGAGTGAGGGGATCCAGGTAAGGCCAGGGCTGTGAGTGCTCGGTTTGGGTGTAGTGAAGCGGTGAACGTGCGTGAAGGTGGATACCGATCTGTTTGTCTTAGAGGTGATGATTTTACCCAGAATGAGGGCTGTCCCTTTGTGCCGAGAGCTGAAGGTGAACAGAGATCATGGTGAGGTGCGTTGCTCTTGTGGCCGAGTGGCTAGGTTCGTGAAGGTCAGTGGGTTCAAGTCGTGGAGTGTGTTGATGGCCAGTGAAGGGCAGAGGCCGAGAGTTTGAAGTGGCTGAGTGTAATGATCAGTTGCTGTCGATGAGGATGAAGGGTTCCTTCGTTAGTGGTGACCTGAAGGAGAGTTGTGTTCTGCCGAGAAGAGTGTTAAGGTTCCAGAGTGAAGGGCTGTGATCCTTGGCCGAGAAGAAGATGGATCAAGGTCGTGAATGGAGGTAATGAGAGTGGTGTGCCGTGGATGTTAATGGCGTGAGGGCTGTGGAGATGATGAAGCCGAGCTGTAGGTGTCCCCCCTTGCCGAGAGCAGTTCCAGAAGATTGATGAAGGTCTCGGTTCTTTTGAAGATTGATGAAGGAGATGAATGATGAGGGCTGAATTGTTTATGGTCTTGTGATGATCATCGAGAGTTGTGGATGCTGAGAAGAAGATCCAGGTCGAGAAGAGTGGTCCAGGTGATCCATGGTCGAGAAGAGTGGATGGGTTCTTGATGATCAGGTGGCCGTGAGGGACATGAAGGGAGCCGAGATGAGAGGTCCAAATGTGTGAGGTTAAGGGGTTTCTTGCTTGCTACGGGTGTAACTTAGTTGAGCTGTGCGTGAGTTTGAGGGTTCCAGTGGGCTGTGCCTGAATGGCGTCAATTGAAGGAGCAAGCAGGCTGGAGGGATCTTGGCAGAGAGAGGGGTGTCATGAAGGTTGATCATCTGCCAGAGGCATGGGCGGTTAGTGGTTGAGGTAGGGAGCAGTGTATGGGCGTAAATGATGAAGGTTAGGGGTGTTTGAATGGGCTGTTGCATGGTTTTTGTTGCTTAGTGTTTTGGCTTGGTATGGTAGTTGCAAGTTGGTCAGTAGAGTGATGGGTGGTTATGGGTGCATGGGTTTATGTAATGGGCGTGCAGGGAAGAAGGTTAGTGGATGATGGGTGGCTAATGCTGAATTGGTTTAATTTATTTTGTCATTTATGCTTGGTGGAGTTGGTGTTCACGTGGGTAAAAAGAAATTGGCACCTGGTTATTGTTTTGGTTAAAATGGGCGTGGGCTTTGGTTTAGGTGGGCTTGGTGTTTGGGCCAAGGAAATGTTGCTTGCGAGGGTTTTGGGCCAAGGATGATTTCAAAACTGAGACCGAACGAGCGAACCTGAAACTTGAACAAGCGAACCAAATCCAATAAAAATGTCGACTCTTGACCTTTCCCTTCCGACGACCGGTTTTCGCAACTTCCGCAACTAAAAAGTAGTGCCTCCATTCGAGGCTCATCATTGGGCTGATATGCAAAAATGCAATGCCTACAGTCGCCCCCACTTTGATGGGATCTGTGCAGTGTGTGATAATGACAGTCCTATCAAAGTTCGTGCAATGCATTTTTACTTACTGGCTCGCCAGCTGCCACCTGACTTGCCTGCTGCTTCGAACTGAATTGATATGATGGCGAGGTGCCTCGACCTCTGGGCTTTGTTCCCGAACCACCGAATGTGAACTGTGATGATGATGCAGTGGGCCCTCGACCCTGGGACGCATCCCGGAACTGCAACAGACAACGGGGGCACCTCGACCCAACACCGCTGACAATAGGGACATCGCCCTCGAAATGATGATGTAGTGGGCACCTCGACCCGGAACTACAACCGACAACGGGGGCACCTCGACCCTGGGCACCTCGACCCAACACCGCTGACAATAGGGACCTCGCCCTTGAACTGATGATGTAGTGGGCACCTCGACCCTGGGCACCTCGACCCGGAACTACAATCGACAACGGGGGCACCTCCACTCTAGGCACCTCGACCCAACACCGCTGACAATAGGGACCTCGCCCTCGAACTGATGATGTAGTGGGCACCTCGACCCTGGGCACCTCGACCCGGAACTACAACCGACAACGGGGGCACCTCGACCCTGGGCACCTCGACCCAACACCGCTGACAATAGGGACCTCGCCCTCGAACTGATGATGTAGTGGGCACCTCGACCCTGGGCACCTCGACCCGGAACTACAACCGACAACGGGGGCACCTCGACCCAACACCGCTGACAATAGGGACCTCGCCCTCGAACTGATGATGTAGTGGGCACCTCGACCCTGGGCACCTCGACCCGGAACTACAACCGACAACGGGGGCACCTCGACCCTGGGCACCTCGACCCAACACCGCTGACAATAGGGACCTCGCCCTCGAACTGATGATGTAGTGGGCACCTCGACCCAGAACTACAACCGACAACGGGGGCACCTCGACCCTGGGCACCTCGACCCAACACCGCTGACAATAGGGACCTCGCCCTCGAACTGATGATGTAGTGGGCACCTCGACCCTGGGCACCTCAACCCGGAACTACAACCGATAACGGGGGCACCTCGACCCAAACTGATACTGATGTGGGCCTCGCCCCCAAATTGACATTGATATGGGCCTCGCCCAAGCTGATACTGATATGGGCCTCGCCCCCAGACTAAAACTGATGTGGGCCTCGCCCCCAAACTGATATAGGCCTCGCCCCAAACTGATATGGGCCTCGCCCCAAACTGATATGGGCCTCGCCCCAAACGGATACTAATGTGGGCCTCGCCCCCAAACTGAAATGGGCCTCGCCCCAAACTGAAACTGATGTGGGTCTCGCCTCAAACTAATACTGATGTGGGCCTCGCCCCAAACTGATACTGATACTGATACTGGTATGGTCCTCGCCCAAACTGATACTGATATGGGCCTCGCCCCAAACTGATGCTAACGTGGGCCTCCCCCCAACTGATACTGATATGGGCCTCACCCCAAACTGATACTGATGTGGGCCTCGCCCCAAACTGATACTGATATGAGCCTCTCCCCTAGACTGATATATGGGCCTCGCCCCCAGACGGATACTGATATGGGCATCGCCCCAAACTGATACTGATATTGGCCTCGCCCAAGCTAATACTGATATGGGCCTCGTCCCCAGACTAATACTGAAGTGGGCCTCACCCCAAACTGATACTGATATGAGCCTCGCCCAAACTGATACTGATATGGGCCTCGCCCCAAACTGATATGGGCCTCGCCCCAAACTGATACTAATGTGAGCCTCGCCCAAACTGATACTGATATGGGCCTCGCCCAAAACTGATATGGGCCTCGCCCCAAACTGATATGGGCCTCGCCCCAAACTGATACTAATGTTGGCCTCGCCTCAAACTGATACTGATATGGGCCTCGTCCCCAGACTGATACTGATATGGGCCTCGGCCCCAGACTAATACTGATATGGGCCTCGCCCCAAACTGATACTGATATGGGCCTCGCCCAAACTGATACTGATAAAGTGGGTTACAACCCTGGGACGCATCCCCAAAACTACTGATATAATGTGGGCCTCGACCCTGGGACGCATCCCCAAAACCGTTACTGATGTAGATGTGGGCCTCGACCCTGGGACTCATCCCCAAAACTGATTCTGATGCTGATGTAGGCCTCAACCCTAGGACTCATCCCTGAAACTGATACTGATATTGACGTTGGCCTTGGCCTTGGACGCATCCCCAAACTGCTGAAGATGATGATGTGGGTCTCAATCATGAGACGCATCCCCAAAACTGATACTGATATTGATGTGGGCCACGACCCTGGGACTCATCCCCAAAACTGATACTGATGTAATGGTTCATTCCTGAACTGTATTGTATGGGATGGTCCATTCCCGAACCGCATTCGATTCTTGGTTTGTTCATTCTCGGACTCTGCTCCATTCTCGGATTACCATACCCGTCAAAACTGATACTGTATACTTGGATTGTCGTACCCGGTAAAACTGATACTGTGTCTCCGTACCCGAAATGTCGCACTCGGCAAAACTGATTCTGACAAATATCTGGGCCTTGCCACCCAAAGTGCCATACCCGGCAAAACTGATACTGTGTGGCCTCGCCCCCAGAGTGCCATACCCGGCAAGGAGTGATAATGATGTGGGCCTCGCCCCCAGAGTGCCATATTCGGCAAAGACTGATAGTGATGTGGGCCTCAACCCGCAGAGTGCCATACTCGGTAAAGACTGATAGAGATGTGGGCCTCAACCCGCGAGTTCCATACCCGAAAAGTCTGATAATGATGTGGGCCTCACCAAAAAGCTGATATGGGCCTTGTTCCCAAGCTGACATGATATTCTATTTCACACATTGTATTACCTCTCACGAGATAATCTTGATAGCTAGACATATTTTCGTCCTCAACGAATGCTTCGTGTCAAAACCGATGAATCTTCAAAGTACTCAATATACTCAAATCCAATCATCTGAATGGGTGATCTGAGTTAGACTCCTCGTGTGTGTGTGCCAGGGCTCTTTCGCAGCTTAGTCCTTAAGTAAGCCAACTTGGTGATTTCGTTTCAGAGAATCGAACCAGTGGGTCTAACCAACCTGGATGTCTTAATCACATTCTGTGATTACTTCAGCATACTCAACATGATATGGTTTTCATTTTTTTTTCTTTTGTCTCTTTCTTTTCATTTTTCATTTTTCATTTTTTTTTCTTTTTTCTTTCTTTCTTCTTTCTCTTTTTCTTTTCTCTTCTCTTTTCTGACACACCTACCCTTTAAGGTAGCATTTCTCCTCATGGTGGTCCTAATACTCGCCCATGGGTAGCTTCACGCTTATCGGTTATAGGTGGTCTATTTTTTTTTCAAAGACTTGTTTTTTATTTCAACCATATCATATATCATAGCATCAGCAAACAAGTGTGGACATTCTGGCCAATGGTCATTCACCAATACATCATCTCTTCAACTAGTCACCTAGCTAACCACTCAGGCTTCTACTGCTAGGATCCCATAATCAAGTGCTCGTGAGTCTAACTGAGATCAATCCATTCAAAATACTGGATGAAAGCGCGTCTCGCACTTTTTGTTTCTAGGGTTTCTCCCTACAGCATGCAATGTCATCACAGGACATATGTCTAATTATCAAAGACTTCTCTCACTCATTTTTTTTTTCTTCTTTTTTTTCAATTTTTTTTTCTTTTCTTTTCATTTTTTTTTCACTCTCTTTTTTTCACTCTTTTTTTTTTACTTTTTTCATTCATTTTTTTTTCTTTTTTTTCAATTTTTTTTTTCTTTTCTTTTTTTCACTCTTTTTTTTACTTTTTTCATTCATTTTTTTTTTCATAATTAAAATGAAATACAACTTTTCAAATAAAACACAAACTTTCAAATAGGCCTTGGGATACCTGTCAGCAGGGCACATTACCGATTCAGATCAATGTCCAATTTGCGCTTCTTGCCACGATCACTATCAGTCCAGTCCAATTTGGAGATGATAGGGTCAAGCTTCGGCTCAAAAGCCAGGATCTGGTCAATCAACTCTTCGGCCTTTGTTGCCGTCAGGAAAATGTCTTCCACAGATTTGGTGACAAATTCATGTCTCTTGGCTTCCGCAAGAAACACAAACTGGAAATCGAAGAAGTGCTCAATATTAAGCAACCCGATGGGTTTCCGGTGAACGTTTAGGTGTGCCCATGACGCCACTGTAAATATTTCTTCGAATGTGCCAAGTCCACATGGTAATGCAATGAACGCATCTGCAGTATTAATCATTTCATGGAGTCGTTCAGACATCCCTGATACAATGCGCTCGTCTCCATTTGTTGGCCCGATTAACTGTTCATCTGCCAAAGGTCTCGGGATGATTCCCAAAACATTACCGCCACCATCTTGAACGGCTTTTGAAACAGCTCCCATCATTCCCAGATTGCCACCGCCATATACCAAGTGCATGTTTTTCGCAGCCATGACTCGCCCCAATTCCTTAGCATCTTCCAAGAATTTAGGTATGTTACCAGGGTTAGATCCACAGAAGACACAAATTTTCTTGAATCGTCTGCTGTGAGGTAGCTTCCATCTTTTTTTTTTTACTTGGATGTATATTTGAATGTGTTGAGGAGAGCAATGCCGCTGAATTTATAGGACCTGCAAAAGAGGTGAATAATAATTGCAATAACATATTCCACTGAATGACGGTTAGCTAGATCACAAAAGAAGTCATCAGAAGTCAAGAAAGGCCATCGGATCATGTCTGCAAAAACAACGAGAGAAATCGTGAGATGTCAAAAAGTTGTGGATTCGTTCCAGGAAAATAACAGAAAATAACAAATGAGATCGTGATACGTCAAAAAGCTGTGGATTCTTTCAACGAAAATAACAGAAAATACCAAAGGAAGCTCTAAAATGTCAAAAAGTTGTGGATCTCTTCCACTTCAACATGTCGTGAATGGTCCAAACAGTTATAGATTTCTGCCACCATTAATGAATTATCTCCCATTCTTGTGATTGCCAAGCACCAATCCCTATGTCCTAACTTGCTCCGCCTTTGCTTTCACCTGCAAAAATAACACAAAATTAGAGATTTTACAAGAACTTGAAACAGGAATCACAGCAACTTGCATAGGTTGCCTCCCTTTCAGCATTAACTTCATTGTCTTCAGCCAGACATGATCGAAGTTCTTCTGTCAGTGTGGCATCACCGTCGTCTTTAGTGCTTGCCGCTTTTGATCTTCGCTGCTTTCCTTGCTCCGCCTTTGTTCATCGTCTTCAGCCAGACATGACCGAAATTCTTCTGTCATCGTGGCTTCACCGTCGTCTTTTTGTGCTCGCCGTTTTTTTTTTTTGATTTTTGCTGCTTTCTTTTCTTTCTCTCTTTCTTTTTTTTCTTTAAACCTGCAAATACAAAACAACAGAATAAATACGTGTGCATGTAAGTATGCAAGTGTAGAGATACTCCCTTTTCGTGATGGGTTGGATCCTCATTGTGCTCCTCGGCGCCATATGTCCCCGGTCGCCCCTTGATGGTTCCCATCTGTTTGAAATCTGTAAAAACAAAACACAAAACAAGAATGCAAGTTACGTGTATGCATGTATGTATTTCCTATCCTGTTGGGTTAGGTCTTCGCCTGTTCCCTCGGT
Organism: Zanthoxylum bungeanum; assembly: GCA_019454045.1. Classification (NCBI taxonomy): domain Eukaryota; kingdom Viridiplantae; phylum Streptophyta; class Magnoliopsida; order Sapindales; family Rutaceae; genus Zanthoxylum; species Zanthoxylum bungeanum. The sequence goes on from SKCR01000831.1 coordinate 18,884, forward strand.
GACCGCTCAATTCTTTTTTTCCAGCAAAGTGCAGTTTCAATCTGCTTACGTCGATCGACTTGGTGAACTCATTCTTTCCCAAATCTGGTAATCTCATTGTCTTGTTTCCCAAACTTCTGTCTTTTCCGCTTATTTCTTCTGAGAAATTCATGTTTCCAGATACCTCTGAACATCGCGATACCAAGGCTTCCCGTCATCGGCTTCCACATCCGATATCTTTCTGTCTCATACACCGGTTTGCTTGCAGTTGTCAGCACAAGTGGTCCCATCACTAATTTCTCTGGATTTTCCCAAGCCGCGGCTAGTGTCACCAATGCATCAACCATCTGATTTTCTTCCGACAAGTGCTGAAATCTAAAGTCAGAGATTTTCTGTGCCAGACTTCTGAGGTAGAACAACAATTATCCCTTTAACTCTTATTCTCATTGCATCTTCAGTTTTTCAAAAATCTTTTGACAACGGTTTACCCAAACTGGAGAGTTGTCTGTTTCTGATAGGAGCAGTCTCTGAGGAAGTAGACTCGGTCTTTGAAGGTTTCCCAATGATCTTTTCATTCTGGTTGCACAAGTCTCTGTTACTAGCTGTATAGGGCACGGTCAAACTGGTCATCATTGTTCAGGACTTGCAACTGCTCAACAATCTCGGCTACCTTGGCTTCCAATTGATCCAGGCGGGATTCTTCGTTGACTGACTCACTTATTCTGTTGATGACCTTTTGACATATTTTCCTTCTTCTCCTAATCCAACGGGAGTCTACTATGGCTTTTTAGACAAAAAGGGTTAACATGATGCGTGTATGCATGACATGATGTATGATGTAAACATATTCAAAAATAATTTACACTAATTGGCCCGTTATCATTTTAAAGTATTCAATCACATTATTGCGCAATGCAAACTTGTCCCGTTGATTGAAAAGGCCCAACAAGTTTACACTTTTGCGATAACACGACTAAATAACTTCAAATGATAAAAGGCCCAAACACAAACTGGCCCATCGGTATTTCAGAAATTTCGGCCTAATTGTCAAAAGGACATAAACTTGTCCCGGTTTAAACGACAACGAGTTCACATCTTTTTAACAAATAGTCCAACTAAATCCAAATGACAACGGTCCAAAACACAAACATAAAACAAACTGGCCCATCGGCATTTCAGAAATTTTGACCTAATTGTCAACAGGACATGAACTTGTCCCGATTTAAACGAAAACGAGTTCATATCTTTTAACAAAGAGTCCAAATAAATCCAAATGACAACAGTCCAAAACACAAACATAAAACAAACTGGCCCATCGACATTTCAGAAATTTTGACCTAATTGTCAAAAGGACATGAACTTGTCCCGATTTAAACGAAAACGAGTTCATATCTTTTAACAAAGAGTCCAAATAAATCCAAATGACAACAGTCCAAAACACAAACATAAACACAAATGACAACAGTCTAAAACACAGGCATAAACACAGTAGTCATGATTAATTAAAACACAAATCACAAACATTACAAGATATCATTTCGGAGCCAATTCTCTATATCCCCAGTGGATTCGCCAGACTGTAGACAACAGGAGCTGGGCGACGCTGTCCTAGGCTCGCGGCCTAGCTGAGAAGTATGAAATAACATGGAGTCGCCACCCGGTGTGAACCGGGATAAAGATTTAAGGCCGCACTCACTCCTCGCAGGAGAAGACCTCAAACCGTTGGGTTCGGAATGGTCTCTTACTTTATGTCACTTGTAATGTTTGTGATTTGTGTAATATTAACCAAGTCTACTTAGCATGCATGCTCAAGGGTACTTAGATCTAACATGCTTTCATCCAAATAATTCCACGCAATATAACACAACGAGCACATTGAATCATTACATTAACATGTATAAATCATTACCCAAACGCATCATAAACTAATAACGTGCATAAAGGACAACCTAAATATGCTTTAACAAATAAATAATAAACTAAACTAAATCATGCTTTAAATAATAAACGAATAACCTAAAGGCTATAACATGCTCAAATACAAATTCGGATGAGACGAGATATGTGTATCTTAAGTGGTACGTGGCATTGTATCCCGAGTGCAGACCGCACTACCGTCCATTCGGAATCGGCTACGGAATTTACGTCCGGGTTTCCATCCGATATACCGCAAGCAAGATTACATACTCCATTTACCCGAAATCACATCACATACTAAGTCATTATTTCATGCGAACAATTTCCAAACAACATGCTAAACTAACTACTCAAGCTAAACACATTCCCTAAGTCATTATTTCATACGAATAAAATAAATTACATGCCTCTTAATTCACTAATCCATACAAATAAAACAAATTACATGCTTTCTAATTCATTAATTCATGCGAATAAAAATAACAAATTAACTACGAAAATAAATGATGATAAATAAAATAGGTGCCCTCAGGTCTTACCTTTTAGTCGCTATCCGGGAGTGCGTTCCACGGTGCCGGAAGGGTTATCATCCCACTGTTCTCACTGATCCGTTGTTTCTGCTGTTTTTTCCGGGTTCGCCGTTTTCACCCACGGTTACAATTTACTATTTTATCCGTATTCCACAGTTTCAACTCGCCGTTTCTGCCGTTTCACTCATGATTTTTCTGCATTTTTCTTCTATTTTCACTCGTTGTTCTCTCTGTTTCAACTCAAATTCTCATGTTCTCTCTTGGATTATTCTTGGCTCGTTTTGGAGTGGTAGAGGGCGTGAAGAATGATACGGTTGAGGGACGGTTTTCACGTGAGTTTGGGGAGTTTTCTCGTGGCTCATTTATTCACTGTTTGTGCCTGAGAGCTGTGTCGGTTGGGTGCTATATGCACGTAGGGTTTAGTGGCTTTGTTCACGTCCAGGTGTGTGGTCTTCACGTGGGTCATGTGATGTGTCTAGGTTTCTAGGGTTTTTTGTCATGTTGCATGGAGTTTGACGTGTCTGGGTGAGTGAGGGGATCCAGGTAAGGCCAGGGCTGTGAGTGCTCGGCTTGGGTGTAGTGAAGCGGTGAACGTGCGTGAAGGTGGATACCGATCTGTTTGTCTTAGAGGTGATGATTTTACCCAGAATGAGGGCTGTCCCTTTGTGCCGAGAGCTGAAGGTGAACAGAGATCATGGTGAGGTGCGTTGCTCTTGTGGCCGAGTGGCTAGGTTCGTGAAGGTCAGTGGGTTCAAGTCGTGGAGTGTGTTGATGGCCAGTGAAGGGCAGAGGCCGAGAGTTTGAAGTGGCTGAGTGTAATGATCAGTTGCTGTCGATGAGGATGAAGGGTTCCTTCGTTAGTGGTGACCTGAAGGAGAGTTGTGTTCTGCCGAGAAGAGTGTTAAGGTTCCAGAGTGAAGGGCTGTGATCCTTGGCCGAGAAGAAGATGGATCAAGGTCGTGAATGGAGGTAATGAGAGTGGTGTGCCGTGGATGTTAATGGCGTGAGGGCTGTGGAGATGATGAAGCCGAGCTGTAGGTGTCCCCCCTTGCCGAGAGCAGTTCCAGAAGATTGATGAAGGTCTCGGTTCTTTTGAAGATTGATGAAGGAGATGGATGATGAGGGCTGAATTGTTTATGGTCTTGTGATGATCATCGAGAGTTGTGGATGCTGAGAAGAAGATCCAGGTCGAGAAGAGTGGTCCAGGTGATCCATGGTCGAGAAGAGTGGATGGGTTCTTGATGATCAGGTGGCCGTGAGGGACATGAAGGGAGCCGAGATGAGAGGTCCAAATATGTGAGGTTAAGGGGTTTCTTGCTTGCTACAGGTGTAACGTAGTTGAGCTGTGCGTGAGTTTGAGGGTTCCAGTGGGCTGTGCCTGAATGGCGTCAATTGAAGGAGCAAGCAGGCTGGAGGGATCTTGGCAGAGAGAGGGGTGTCGTGAAGGTTGATCATCTGCCAGAGGCATGGGCAGTTAGTGGTTGAGGCAGGGAGCAGTGTATGGGCGTAAATGATGAAGGTTAGGGGTGTTTGAATGGGCTGTTGCATGGTTTTTGTTGCTTAGTGTTTTGGCTTGGTATGGGTAGTTGCAAGTTGGTCAGTAGAGTGATGGGTGGTTATGGGTGCATGGGTTTATGTAATGGGCGTGCAGGGAAGAAGGTTAGTGGAGGATGGGTGGCTAATGCTGAATTGGTTTAATTTATTTTGTCAATTTATGCTTGGTGGAGTTGGTGTTCACGTGGTGGGGGAAGGAAATTGGCACCTGGTTATTGTTTTGGTTAAAATGGGCGTGGGCTTTGGTTTAGGTGGGCTTGGTGTTTGGGCCAAGGAAATATTGCTTGCGAGGGTTTTGGGCCAAGGATGATTTCAAAACTGAGACCGAACGAGCGAACCTGAAACTTGAACAAGCGAACCAAATCCAATAAAAATGTCGACTCTTGACCTTTCCCTTCCGACGACCGCTTTCCGCAACTTCCGCAACTAAAAAGTAGTGCCTCCATTCGAGGCTCATCATTGGGCTGATATGCAAAAATGCAATGCCTACAGTCGCCCCCACTTTGATGGGATCTGTGCAGTGTGTGATAATGACAGTCCTATCAAAGTTCGTGCAATGCATTTTTACTTACTTGGCTCGCCAGCTGCCACCTGACTTGCCTGCTGCTTCGAACTGAATTGATATGATGGCGAGGGCCTCGACCTCTGGGCTTTGTTCCCGAACCACCGAATGTGAACTGTGATGATGATGCAGTGGGCCCTCGACCCTGGGACGTATCCCGGAACTGCAACAGACAACGGGGGCACCTCGACCCAACACCGCTGACAATAGGGACATCGCCCTCGAAATGATGATGTAGTGGGCACCTCGACCCTGGGCACTTCGACCCGGAACTACAACCGATAACGGGGGCACCTCGACCCTGGGCACCTCGACCCGGAACTACAATCGACAACGGGGGCACCTCGACCCTAGGCACCTCGACCCAACACCGCTGACAATAGGGACCTCGCCCTCGAAATGATGATGTAGTGGGCACCTCGACCCTGGGCACCTCGACCCGGAACTACAACCGACAACGGGGGCACCTCGCCCTGGGCACCTCGACCCAACACCGCTGACAATAGGGACCTCGCCCTCGAACTGATGATGTAGTGGGCACCTCGACCCTAGGCACCTCGACCCGGAACTACAACCGACAACGGGGGCACCTCGACCCAACACCGCTGACAATAGGGACATCGCCCTCGAAATGATGATGTAGTGGGCACCTCGACCCTGGGCACTTCGACCCGGAACTACAACCGATAACGGGGGCACCTCAACCCGGAACTACAATCGACAACGGGGGCACCTCGACCCTAGGCACCTCGACCCAACACCGCTGACAATAGGGACCTCGCCCTCGAAATGATGATGTAGTGGGCACTTCGACCCTGGGCACTTCGACCCGGAACTACAACCGACAACCGGGGGCACCTCGACCCTGGGCACCTCGACCCAACACCGCTGACAATAGGGACCTCGCCCCCTCGAACTGATGATGTAGTGGGCACCCGACCCTAGGCACCTCGACCCGGAACTACAACCGACAACGGGGGCACCTCGACCCAACACCGCTGACAATAGGGACTCCGCCTCGAACTGATGATGTAGTGGGCACCTCGACCCGGGCACCTCGACCCGGAACTACAACCGACAACGGGGGCACCTCGACCCTGGCACCTCGACCCAACAACCGCTGGCAATAGGGACCTCGCCCTCGAACTGATGATGTAGTGGGCACCTCGACCTTAGGCACCTCGACCCACACCGCTGACAATAGGGACATCGCCCTCGAAATGATGATGTAGTGGGCACCTCGACCCTGGGCACTTCGACCCGGAACTACAACCGATAACGGGGGCACCTCGACCCTGGGCACCTCGACCCAACACCGCTGACAATAGGGACCTCGCCCTTGAACTGATGATGTAGTGGGCACCTCGACCCTGGGCACCTCGACCCGGAACTACAATCGACAACGGGGGCACCTCGACCCTAGGCACCTCGACCCAACACCGCTGACAATAGGGACCTCGCCCTCGAAATGATGATGTAGTGGGCACCTCGACCCTGGGCACCTCGCCCGGAACTAAAACGACAACGGGGGCACCTCGACCCTGGGCACCTCGACCCAACACCGCTGACAATAGGGACCTCGCCCTCGAACTGATGATGTAGTGGGCACCTCGACCCTAGGCACCTCGACCCGGAACTACAACCGACAACGGGGGCACCTCGACCCAACACCGCTGACAATAGGGACCTCGCCCTCGAACTGATGATGTAGTGGGCACCTCGACCCTGGGCACCTCGACCCGGAACTACAACCGACAACGGGGGCACCTCGACCCACAACCGCTGGCAATAGGGACCTCGCCCTCGAACTGATGATGTAGTGGGCACCTCGACCCAGAACTACAACCGACAACGGGGGCACCTTCGACCCTGGGCACCTCGACCCAACACCGCTGACAATAGGGACCTCGCCCTCGAACTGATGATGTAGTGGGCACCTCGACCCTGGGCACCTCAACCCGAACTACAACCGATAACGGGGGCACCTCGACCCAAACTGATACTGATGTGGGCCTCGCCTCGGATTGACACTGATGTGGGCCTCGCCCCCAAATTGACATTGATATGGGCCTCGCCCAAGCTGATACTGATATGGGCCTCGCCCCCAGACTAAAACTGATGTGGGCCTCGCCCCCAAACTGATATGGGCCTCGCCCCAAACTGTATGGCCTCGCCCCAAACTGATATGGGCCTCGCCCCAAACGGATACTAATGTGGGCCTCGCCCCAAACTGAAATGGGCCTCGCCCAAACTGAACTGATGTGGGTCTCGCCTCAAACTAATACTGATGTGGGCCTCGCCCCAAACTGATACTGATACTGATACTGATATGGTCCTCGCCCCAAACTGATACTGATATGGGCCTCGCCCCAAACTGATGCTAACGTGGGCCTCCCCCAACTGATACTGATATGGGCCTCACCCCAACTGATACTGATGTGGGCCTCGCCCAAACTGATACTGATATGAGGCCTCTCCCTAGACTGATATATGGGCCTCGCCCCCAGACGGATACTGATATGGGCATCGCCCCAAACTGATACTGATATGGCCCGCCCCAACTGATACTGATATGGGCCTCGTCCCCAGACTAATACTGAAGTGGGCCTCACCCCAAACTGATACTGATATGAGCCTCGCCCAAACTGATACTGATATGGGCCTCGCCCCAACTGATATGGGCCTCGCCCCAACTGATATTAATGTGAGCCTCGCCAAACTGATACTGATATGGGCCTCGCCCAAACTGATATGGGCCTCACCCCAAACTGATACTAATGTTGGCCTCGCCTCAAACTGATACTGATTGGGCCTCGCCCCCAGACTGATACTGATATGGGCCTCGCCCCCAGACTAATACTGATATGGGCCTCGCCCCAAACTGATACTGATATGGGCCTCGCCCAAACTGATACTGATAAAGTGGGTTACAACCCTAGGACGCATCCCCAAAACTACTGATATAATGTGGGCCTCGACCCTGGGACGCATCCCCAAAACCGTTACTGATGTAGATGTGGGCCTCGACCCTGGGACTCATCCCCAAAACTGATTCTGATGCTGATGTAGGCCTCAACCCTAGGACTCATCCCTGAAACTGATACTGATATTGACGTTGGCCTTGGCCCTGGGACGCATCCCCAAACTGCTGAAGATGATGATGTGGGTCTCAATCATGAGACGCATCCCCAAAAACTGATACTGATATTGATGTGGGCCACGACCCTGTGACTCATCCCCAAAACTGATACTGATGTAATGGTTCATTCCTGAACTGTATTGTATGGGATGGTCCATTCCCGAACCGCATTCGATTCTCGGTTTGTTCATTCTCGGACTCTGCTCCATTCTCGGATTACCATACCCGTCAAAATGATACTGTATACTTGGATTGTCGTACCCGTAAAACTGATACTGTGTCTCCGTACCCGAAATGTCGCACTCGGCAAAACTGATTCTGACAAATATCTGGCCTTGCCACCCAAAGTGCCATACCCGGCAAAACTGATACTGTGTGGCCTCGCCCCCAGAGTGCCATACCCGGCAAGGAGTGATAATGATGTGGGCCTCGCCCCCAGAGTGCCATATTCGGCAAAGACTGATAGTGATGTGGGCCTCAACCCGCAGAGTGCCATACTCGGTAAAGACTGATAGAGATGTGGGCCTCAACCCGCAGAGTTCCATACCCGGAAAAGTCTGATAATGATGTGGCGCCTCACCCAAAAGCTGATATGGGCCTTGTTCCCAAGCTGACATGATATTCTATTTCACACATTGTATTACCTCTCACGAGATAATCTTGATAGCTAGACATATTTTCGTCCTCAACGAATGCTTCGTGTCAAAACCGATGAATCTTCAAAGTACTCAATATACTCAAATCCAATCATCTGAATGGGTGATCTGAGTTAGACTCCTCGTGTGTGTGTGCCAGGGCTCTTTCGCAGCTTAGTCCTTAAGTAAGCCAACTTGGTGATTTCGTTTCAGAGAATCGAACCAGTGGGTCTAACCAACCTGGATGTCTTAATCACATTCTGTGATTACTTCAGCATACTCAACATGATATGGTTTTCATTTTTTTTTTGTCTCTTTCTTTTCTTTCTTTCTTTCTCTTTTTTCTTTTCTCTTCTCTTTTCTGACACACCTACCCTTTAAGGTAGCATTTCTCCTCATGGTGGTCCTAATATTCGCCCATGGGTAGCTTCACGCTTATCGGTTATAGGTGGTCTATTTTTTTTTTCAAAGACTTGTTTTTTTTTATTTCAACCATATCATATATCATAGCATCAGCAAACAAGTGTGGACATTCTGGCAAATGGTCATTCACCAATACATCATCTCTTCAACTAGTCACCTAGCTAACCACTCAGGCTTCTACTGCTAGGATCCCATAATCAAGTGCTCGTGAGTCTAACTGAGATCAATCCATTCAAAAACTGGATGAAAGCGCGTCTCGCACTTTTTGTTTCTAGGGTTTCTCCCTACAGCATGCAATGTCATCACAGGACATATGTCTAATTATCAAAGACTTCTCTCACTCAATTTTTTTTTCTTCTTCTTTTTTTCAATTTTTTTTTCTTTTCTTTTCATTTTTTTTTCACTCTCTTTTTTTCACTCTTTTTTTTTACTTTTTTCATTCATTTTTTTTTTCTTTTTTTTCAATTTTTTTTTTCTTTTCTTTTTTCACTCTTTTTTTACTTTTTCATTCATTTTTTTTTCATAATTAAAATGAATACAAACTTTTCAAATAAAACACAAACTTTCAAATAGGCCTTGGGATACCTGGTCAGCAGGGCACATTACCGATTCAGATCAATGTCCAATTTGCGCTTCTTGCCACGATCACTATCAGTCCAGTCCAATTTGGAGATGATAGGGTCAAGCTTCGGCTCAAAAGCCAGGATCTGGTCAATCAACTCTTCGGCCTTTGTTGCCGTCAGGAAAATATCTTCCACAGATTTGGTGACAAATTCATGTCTCTTGGCTTCCGCAAGAAACACAAACAGGAAATCGAAGAAGTGCTCAATATTAAGCAACCCGATGGGTTTCCGGTGAACATTTAGGTGTGCCCATGACGCCACTGTAATATTTCTCTTCGAATGTGCCAAGTCCACCTGGTAATGCAATGAACGCATCTGCAGTATTAATCATTTCATGGAGTCGTTCAGACATACCTGATACAATGCGCTCGTCTCCATTTGTTGGCCCGAT
>SKCR01000832.1:0-29057 GCA_019454045.1 Zanthoxylum bungeanum
TCGATTGGGACACATGTCACATGCTAAGTGATGGCACTTCTCAACCCTTCATGGCTTTCAACCCCTGGAAAAGATCTTTGAGATCCCTGAAGTTTTAGAAAATTATGATATGGGCTCGAATTTAGGAAATCCTCCATAAGAAAATTATCATATGTCCACTTAAAATTTAGTTAATGCTCCAAAAAAACCCTGCTTTAGGAAAATGTCATATGTGCACCAAATGTTATTACGAATGGTTATTTACCTTCCAAAATTTAATAATTTTTGCCGAGGTTTTATCATCAGAGTTCTTTAGGAGAAAGATTGGTAGCCCGTGTTCCAACTCATGTGTCAGCCATTAATGTTGAGTATCTATACTGCAGCGCCCCGTTTCGTTGTGGTAACGTAGACAATATTAGTTATCCTTTCTGGGGAGGAATCCATTCAGAATCTTGCGGCTACCCGGGTTTCAAGTTGAATTGTGAGAGCCATGTGCCGGAGATTACAATCATAAACAATACTTACAGATCCTGAAGATCAATAACATCTCGCGAGCAGTCACTGTTGCTAGAGAGGATTACATGGATAGTCTTTGTCCATCAAACTTTGTCAATACAACTCTAAATTTCAGCCTTTTCAATTATGCTCCCGGAATAGAGAACTTTACACTGTATTATGGTTGCCCGGTCAACTTCATGAAAGGTATTTTAGGGGTGCTGAATCCCTTCAGTTTCGTTGCAACTATGATGATAATACATCTACCAACTAATTTTACTCTTGAGATGTCAACATCTTTGTTGACGGCTGGTTTTCGTCTCAGGGACAATAGTGGAATATTATTCCCGGGACTAACCTTCCTTCAGCAGTGAATTTGTTTGGTTATGGGAAACCAAAAGAAAACTTAGTAGAAAGCGGAAGAACACGCATATTGACACAGGGAGTTAACGTGGTTTGACGGATCGAATCCAACCTAAGTCCACGGGCACAAAACGGATGGGTGTTTTATTACTGAAATGTGCTCGGCTGATCTGTTTTGTGGTTGGTCAGTGTGAAAATCGAGCTGTTTGTACGTCTGAATAAATAATGCTCTCTCTCCCCCCACTCAAAGTCTCTACTGAAAAAGAAAAACCATATCTCCTTATATACTAAGAACGAGGCGGTAAAAATGATGTGGTTGCTGCTCCTTTTTTGCGGAATCCTCCACGTGACACCTGACTCATTTATTAACTTTCTGCCCAAGGCCTGCCCTTGCCAAAAGTGAGCATTCCCTCTGACATCTCGTCACATCAATCTGATTTTCTACTGCCGCACGTAATTGTTGATGATAACAGCCTGATGGGCGTTTCCGGGAGATGACACGTGTAAAGGGAAATCATAATCTCAAGGCTTCTGTCGGTTGCTAAGTGGTCGGCCAAATAATATGCCGAACTCATCGAACTATTTCCGTCATGTTCTGAAATGCCCGGGCCTTTTGATTTTACTTAAAAGGGAGCGGAATAGACCTGAAACCGAGCTGACGACCTGGTGCGGTCGGTTTATGGAAACCATATCAAACTGCATATTTATAGTTGACTTAATCTGGGAGATCTCGTCCGGATTACTACTGAGCCGAGGAGTGGCTTTATACTTTCCGAACACCGGTTGAAATGGGAAATTCCACCTCAGTCCATGGCTTACCCTGTTTGATTCACATACTGATTTTTACCACCAACATCTATCCCCTAATTCTTGGTATCAACGAGTTTGTGAGTTGATGCCGAGAAATATTACAAGTATGGGGTATTGTTGCTCTACTTGTGGTCGCTTCTGGAACTTGTTAGAATAACATATTCCCGTGTGTATTTTAACCAAGTTCTCTTCGCCATTTTTAAGTATCCATGTTCTTAGTTTTTGAGAAGTCTGCTGCTTGAGTTTCCTGTTTCTGTTCTTAGAAGTATCTGCCACTGATGTTAAAAGATCTCTCCTGCCAAGCCCGAGTCAGAGGTCCTGACTCCTGATAACGGTCCTGAGGTGGTTGTTTTGTAGTGGACAATGTTCCCGCGCTTTTGTGAGATCGTCTGCAGCTTTCTTTGCCTTGTTTTATTTCTGTCTGCTCTTCCCGGTAACTCCGCGTGATTTCTTCTTCTTTTTTTTTGTTTTTTTTTTAGCTAGAGGTGAGGAGAAACTCTTGGGTCTGACCACATTTGAACCCGATCATGACTCAAATACTTCATTCTCGAGCTGGTGACGATCCGTTTTGATGGGGTGCGAGTCTGACTCCATACTGAGAGAAATATTTGATTCTGGGGGAAACAATGTACCTCCAAAAAATTCTGACTCAGTGGGATTTACCTCAAACCCGAGCTGTAAGAAAGCACTTGGATCTGAGGGAATGCTACATCCCAAATTCAAAGAATCAGACCCGTTGGGATTCACCCCAACCTCGAGCTGAAAGAAAGCACTTGGATATGGGGGAATGCTACATCCCCAGCTCAAAGAATCAGACCCAGTGGGATTCACCCCAACCCCGAGCTGAATAACCCACTTGGCCTCGGCGGAACGAAATCCAGCCCCGAGCCGAGCCGAGACAACTTACCAAGACTTACACGGAAGGGAAGCAAATCAACCTTCGAGGCTCTGCTAATTCTGGCACGGGCGTCCCCTTACCAGATCAGCGAAAAAAACACGAAGATGTAGAATAAAACTGGTAAAAAGGTGGTGGGGTGGGTGATTAGCGCATATCTCAAAAAAATTTCACAATGTGCAAATAAGAACTCGGATGCCTCAAGACAGCGTTCTGTCCGAGATCTCCAAAACATAATTTCAAATCTCTCAAAAGGCCTCGGTGGAATGAATCCAGCCTTGAGCCGAAACACCATGAAGCCTCGGTGGAACGAATCCAGCCCCGAGCCGATGGCACACAGAGGCCTCGGCGGAAAAAATTCGGCCCCGAGCCTAAACACCATGAAGCCTTGGCGGAACGAATCCAGCCCCGAGCCGATGGCAAACAGATTCAAGTCAAGAGGTGGTTACGCTACGACCTCAGGATTCTGATACTACCACGAGGGGTTCACGCGCTCCCTCATGCACTTCATCCCTTCAAGTAACTCAGATCCACTTTAAAATGAAGGGAGCCAGGTCGGCGCACTTTACCCGGGGGTTTGATAATGACACCAATATTTAGCGTGCCACAGGTTTGGTGCCTTTCCAGACGTCTAATCATTACCTTCGCATCGAGCATGCCGAAAAAAATAATGAAGACAACTTTCACGTTTAATTAACAAACAAGCGAGATGTGGTAGTTTCTTAAAAAAAAGGAGAGTTTTATTCATATTTAAAGGACATACTGCCCTTCTTACAACTCTTTGTTGGACATTTTAAGAGAGGCTTTTTACATTTGCTTTCTTCCACTTCCTGTTTTACGGTCTAACCATATTTTTTTATCCGAGCTCTGAAGACTCCCGATGCGTATGCCGTATATGTAAACTTCACACTCGAGTTGGCTCCTACATCAGGCACTCCGTTGGGATCCTTTGATCTAACCTTGATCCCAAGGTTTCCGAGCTGGATCACAGGGTCTGCCGAACCAGGCACTCTGTCGGTGCTTCTTGAACAATGTATTTCCCCGGTGCCTGGTACCTCCCGATCGACCCTGGGCTTCCGGACAAGGCCATCAGTCTTCGCTTTGCGTGGTTTTCCCGAACACTTTTTACCTTCTTTCTTCCCGTTTGGGGAAGACCACCACACTAATTGAGAACTGGACCGACGGACGTCCTCCCTCACATTTGGCTGACTAGCTCCCTGATCAATCCTCCAGCACAAGTAACTTGCGAGGCTGGCGGTGGGTAGTTTAGGAAGCGTAGTTCCTTCCTACTGAGGAGCCTAGTCAGCCGTCGCCAACAGATGTAACCCATCCCCATCGTTACATTTCATTCGACTATTCACCCCGGATGGGTGTCCGTTGGCCAACACTTTTACATTTCATTCCACAATTCAAAAAAAAAAAGGCTTTGCCCACATGAACCCTTTCTTTCTATCGTTCCGGCTTACTTCTTCCCATTCCTTTTTCCTTCCATCCATTCTGCTGTTTGAGCTGCTTGTGCAAACCACGGCTTTCACCTTCTACCATCGTCCTACCGTGTGAGTTGCTTTTCGTTCGAGTCCCTACAGACGGTGCCAACTGCTGAAGGAAGGTTAGTCCCGGGAACAATATTCCATTATTGTCCCTGAGATGAAAACCAGCCGTCAACAATCTTCAATGACAGCTTTAGTCAAGTAGTAGAAGCTTAGTTCAGTAATTGCTCGAATAGGGTCGTGATCCCAGCGTTCAAGTCAACACTCGAGTCTTTGGTGAGTAATCCGGGTTCTGTGAGTCCGACTAGAGCTATTAAGGAAGGTTTTGGGTTGCAATGGCTTGCAAATGATGATTTGTGTGATGAGTGTGAACGATCAGGAGGAGAGTGTGGGTATCCTGCGATCACCCGTCAGTTCAATTGTTATTGCTCTGATCAACCTTATCCTGATTTTTATCCATCCGAAAAAGGTACATCCTTTTGCTTTTTTTTTAATAAATAATAATTTTTTTGAAAATTTTTAATAATTAAAAATGAAAAATTAATGATTTAAATATTTAGTGTTTTTTTTGTTTATGTCTTAAAAAATAGTTTATAAGGTGTGTATTTTGAATTAAAAATATATTTTTATCATATAAAAAGGGTTCGAAATTAAAATTTTTCCCTCCAACTGAGCCGGACGGGCGTGAGGCTTTTCCACCACCATTACTCTTGATGGTCATTTTTCTTGAATCTCTACGTAGATTTTATTTAGAGTCAATAAATAGACGGAATTTTGAAAAGTCTAATTATATTTTAATTCTCTTTTTATTTAAATCCGACCCTAAAAACACACCAAGGACATCAATTCAAAATTTAAGAAATTAAATTTTTCTAATATTAATAAATAACACTTGAATTGGGAGAAAGAACTTTTCTAAATCTGACCATTTACTAACCTTAATTTTATTAGGTTCCTAGGTTATTAGTTTTCTTAAAATTATTGACCTGAGTTAAAAATTTGGTAGATGAAATTGGGTGTTCCATTTCCTAGTAACAGAGGACCGTAATTTAGATGATCACAGAAACTTGAATCTTAAAACAGTTTTCTTCATCCCAGAAATCACACATTGAGAGTCAAATTAGTGTCGACTTGTTTTGACTTTTAATTTATAGAACCGATTTAAAATCTAATTGAGAAAAAGATAGTTAAACCCTTATGTTTGGTGGTGAACCGATCGCTAAGATCCAATTATTTAAAATACACAAACCCAACTTTTTTTTTTTACAAACCTTGATGGGAGCTTCGTTGTTAAGTGCTAGATTTCGTGCATTGGAATCCATGGTTATGAACTCGAATTTATTAGTATGGAACATTTTCTTTTTGAAGTGAAATCCCATAATATATAAAATAGTGAAAAAGTGCTTCCATCGTTGTGGAATAAGAAACCTTCGTATCTTAATACTTGTATTTAGTTTATTTGGGATTATTAGAATGTGATCCACTTTACAGAATATGAGTTGAAGTAAAAACAAAATATTTCTGGTGGAATATTTTTCACAATCTTTGACGAGATAGCACACTAATAGATCGAAGGATAAGTAATTCTTCACTAATTTGTTTGTACCGCATACTACCTGATCAACAGATCACCATTTGTACCGTTGAATTTTGAGATTATGAAGAAAGTGTGGTATGGTAAGAATCTCTCCTACTCTCACATAAGAGTATTCAGCTATTTAACCTTTTCACATGTATCCAATGAGCTCAGACAAAATTTAATGCAAGGACTACTCCATGTATATTTCTAGACAATGAAGATGAAGAATTATGATACATCTTATAGGATCTGAGGGAAAAGATGGTTATCAGAATTCGGGATGTAGAATTTCTTGAAGAGAAGACAATTGAAGACATTAAAATGCTCATGATGTCTTCCAATTTCGGTGACGATAGAAATCCAAATCAAACACCAGTCAATTGGCAACAGATAGGGTGCACGATGAAATTTCAGAAGCAGATTCACAAAAGGCAGATGGGGATATTGATCATGAGGAAACACGTCTTACTCCATCAGAAATTATAGGATTGAGTGTTGAGTAGGGGAAGCCATAATTCGCTCCACTAGATGCTACAGAATCATCCACAAATTTGGATGATGATAGACCTCCTAAAACTAGCGAACCTCGGACAAAAGGATTTGAGTGAGGCATGATGATTCCATCAACCAGATATCCAGGAATCGAATACATTATGCTTACTGTAGGCACTGCATTTTACACATAAGTCCCTATGATGAGTCTCATTTTGGAGACACTACCTTTTAAGTCACGGAGGTCACGGAAAACGGACATCGGAAGGGGAATTCAGAATAAACAAGGTTCACTGTTTTCGTTGGTGCTACATTCGTGTATACGTTTGAACGTCAAACAGATTGCGGGCGTTCGTGCTGCGTTCGAGTAAGCATTCGAACGGTGTCGGTAATTCTGGTTTTGCTGCTAGCCTCACATCAAGCCCAATTCGCCCAAACCTTGGCCCACACGCCCAAGCCCACTTAAAACACATATTTAACACATGGTGAAATCAAAACAAATCTAAAAATCACATACCAAACTAAAAAGATGTCATGCCTAATTAAAATCAATCAACCAATTATATTCCCAATCAAATATATATTATTCCTAACTTAAAATATTGTATGCCTAATCAACACAAACTAAATATTCAACCTTCCTAATCTACACCAAATCAAATCCTCCTTTTAATGCCAAATCCCTTCCTTGTGAGACAATGTGAAGCCCTAGCCATTCTCTATATAAACAACACCTCTCCAAGGCATTTCCCCCCTAGAGTGTGCACGCCCATTATAGAAAAAGAAGAAAAGAATTTCCAACAACCCCTAACCTAGCCACCCCATCTGGACTATCTCTAATACACGCCCTAACTCACGCCATCCACGGCCTTGACCTGCACCCTAATAACATCCAGTAATCCCCCCCGAAACAGCCGCATATTACCCTCACAAACACTCCTAAACACACACCAAAACAGTCCCCTAAATTATCAAAAACAGTAACCAAAACATCCCAAAAATAGTAACTAAAATACAGCAGTAAAATAGTAGCAACGGCGAGCAGAAATACAGCGAAAACAGCAGCAAAAGACGGAGAACGACGACTCAAAACAGTAAGACAACGAACAAGAACAGTGAACCAGTGAACCGGAAGAGTTGCAAAGCATCCACCCTTCCGACGATCGTGTACCGTACATCCGAGAGGTGATTTAAAAGGTTAGACCTGATGGCACTTTTTTATTAGTTTATATTCATTTCTTTTATTATTGAATTCTATTCGCATGAGAGTCGTTTATGGATGCATGTTGTGCTTGAATGAAATGGAAGAGTGTCGTCTCTTGTGGTATATAGGATGGAAACCCAGACGTAAATTCCATAGCCGAATCCGAATGGACGGTAGTGCGGTCTGTACTTGGGATACAACTCCACGTACCACTTGAGTAAACGGCACCTTCTCTTGTTTAGTGTTGCTTTGGTTTATTTATTTCTTGTTACTTAAATTCTGTATGTCGCTTATCTGTGTATGATATAATCGAGTGCATGGGCTCAGTAAGTGCGATGAAAGGTCCCATAATCGGAAGGGTTAAAATCCTTCACCACGATGCTTTGCCGCACCGATTGATGTGTGTTCGGTTGAATGCGAGATACGCTCAATCGGACACACTACGTTTAATATTATTGTTTTTAATTCTTTGTATGCATGATTCAATCGAGCGCATGGGCTTAGTAAGTGTGATGTGAGATCCCCTATGGGAGGGGTTTAAAGCCCTTTACCACGATGCTTTGCCGCGCCGGTTGATGTGTGTCCGGTTGAACGCAAGATACGCTCAATCGGGTATACTTAGTTTGATATGATTGTCTTTATGTTTGTTCGCATGATGTGATGCGACGCGCATGGGCTTAGTATGTTGGTCTAAAGGTCCTCTCTTTGAGAGATCAAGAGCCCCAAAAGGCCGCCTTTACGGCAGTACTTCGCCGCGCCCCTTTATTTTGTTGCGTCTCATTTCATGCATCAGGTCTGTTCCCATTCGAACGCGTTTACGAACGCAACTCGAACGCGCATGCATTTTGCCTTATCATGTATCAGGTCTCATTTCCATTCGAACGCGTTCACAAACGCCATACGAACGTGAGCATTCTGTTTTATTTTTGTTCGAACGCGTTCACAAACGCCACACGAACGTGAGTATTCTGTTTCATTTCTGTTCGAACGCGTTCACAAACGCCACACGAACGTGAGTATTCTGTTTCATTTCTGTTCGAACGCGTTCACAAACGCCACACGAACGTGAGTATTCTATTTCATTTCCGTTCGAACGCGTTCACAAACGCCATACGAATGTGTGCATTCTATTTCATTACCGTTCGAACGCGTTTACGAACGATACTCGAACGAGAACCTTCTGTTTACCGTTCGAACGCGTCTACGAACGCTTCACGAACGCACACGGTAAACAGATCCTCTTGCATCACATTACGACATGTCCATCTTAGCATATGGTTACCCCTTTGTACGCTATGCATTTGTATTACCTCTCTAGTTGTCTGTGCCTACAATGTTATTTGTCGTCATTTTGATTTCCTTTAGATTACATGCAAATGTTACCATGACTGTTTGTGTTTATTGAATTCTTATGACGTTATGTGCTTGTTGTTGCAAAGGCCTACTTTTGAGCATGTGAATTTGGCAATAAGATTTGGTTTCATGTATGTTAGATGTAAACTATACTTTTAAGCATGTGAATCTAGGATTGTGTTGCACTTGGAAATATATGTCATAGGCTTGGTTGGATTATTGCATAAATCTTTACATTACAAGTTGCATAAGTAAGGGACCATTCCGAACCCAATGGTTGAGGTCTTCCCTTGCGAGGGGTGAGTGCGGCCTTAAATCTTTGTCCCGGTTCACACCGGGTGGCGACTCCCTTATTCTCCGGTTTAGTCCCCCGTGGCTACCCCGTACTCCCAACTAGGCCCCCGAGCCTGGAACAGCATTGCGTCACCCAAGGTAGCTCTGTGTCCCACAGTCTGGCGACTCCACTGGGGATAGAGAATTGGCCCCGAAATATTGTCTTGTAATGTTTGGATTTATGTTTTAATTGACCATGTCTATAGTGGATAAAGTGGGGGTTTAATCAAGGGCACTTTGAGGCTAGGTAATGGTTTGGTGTCTTCCTTCACTCACTACCTTTCTAGAAAGAAAAGCTGTGAGGACACCTATATGGCCATCTACTCGTAGCCTTTGTGATGGATTAATTTGGAGGACTCGTTGTTTATTCCTGACACCAAGCGATAAGAGCCTAAGAGGCTTTGGGTACTTAAGTGAGCCTCGCTCCACCTTCCCTCTGGGGAATCTACAACGGGAAATCCATTTGACAGTTCGTCACACACCATAGCTCATTGGCACGTACCTTAGTGTATAAAAAGGGATGCGCTCACTTGGTTGCTCGAACCCTTGATTTGGGAGACCTAGTTGTGGGCCATCCTTCGCCGATGAGAGCCTTTGTCCATACTCCCACGAACCCATGCGTAGACCGGGTTGTATAGCCTATAACAAATATTTCCTTGTGCTTTAGGACCATTATCATTTGGATGAATTGGACTCTTTGTCAAAAATGCGAACTTGATGGGCCATTTAAACTGGGGCAAGTTCGTATCTTATGACAATTAGGCCCAAAGCTTCTGAAATGATGGTGGGCCACACGGTAGAAGTTATTATTTTATGTTTATAATATCTTCCTTGTATGCTTATGTTTGGGAACATTGCTATTTGA
Source organism: Zanthoxylum bungeanum (assembly GCA_019454045.1). Classification (NCBI taxonomy): domain Eukaryota; kingdom Viridiplantae; phylum Streptophyta; class Magnoliopsida; order Sapindales; family Rutaceae; genus Zanthoxylum; species Zanthoxylum bungeanum. The sequence goes on from SKCR01000832.1 coordinate 9,859, forward strand.
ATCCATCTAGGTCTTTTGTCATGAGATATGGGCTTGTTGGGCCATTTAAACAGGGACAAGAACATATCTTATGACGATTGGGCCAAAAGGCTTCTAAATAACAATGGGCCATTTTATGATTGTGTTCGGAATATTATCATTTGGATTTATTTGGGCTCTTTGCCATGAGATGTGAACTCGTTGGCCCATTTAAACTGGGACGAGTTCACTCCTATGACAGTTAGCCTAAAAACTTCTAAAATGATGATGAGCCGATTTGTGTGAAAATTTTAATGAGTTGATATATTTCTTGTATTGCATGCATATCATGCATCCCATGCACCCCATGCATACATATATCATGTTAACCCTTGTGTTCTGAAAGCCATCATAGATTCCCGTTGGGTTAGAAAAAGGGAAGACTCACCAAAATACTGAGAACAGACATGAGTGAATCAGATATTGAGGTATCCCGGATAGATCAGTTGGAGAATGGTTTCGCCAAGATTACTGAACAGTTGCAAGCCTTGACTACTGCCATGAAAGATATGGCTGTGCCCCGTGCTGGGGGAAATTCTGAGAATATAAGGCGCGAAGAGCCTCCGAATGGGTAGGGGGATGATATCCCCACTTTTGATGATGACATAGCAGAGTATGCAACAGGCAAAGTGATTGGGTCTCAGGCAGAATTTCAGAAGATCCGGGATCAGGTTGAAATAGTTACCCGCAAAATGAGGGGTAAACATGAAGAGTTGTTAGACTATGAGGCAATGACCTTCGGAGAACAGCTGCCAGCTCATTTTAAAATGCCCGACATGGCCAAGTTTAATGGGAATGGAGACCCCAAGAGTCCATCTGCAACAATATGTCTCAGTCATGAGTTCAGTGGGCCTATCACAGCGCCAAGTCCAAAAGATGTTTGGGATGTCACTTGAGGGGGCACCTGTGGTTTGGTATCATAGCCTTGAGAAGAAGGTTAAGGAAGATTGGAGGGAACTAGCTGATGCTTTTCTGAAGCAGTATGTCACAGACTTAGAAATTGACTTGTCACTCCGTGATTTGGAGAACACTAAGCAGAAGCCAGAGGAAATTTTCAAAGAGTATGTGGATCGCTGGAGAAGCCAGCTTTTGAAAATGCAGACTCGGCCTTCAGAGAAAGACCAATTAAGATGATTATCAAGGGCACCAAGCCCTCTATTTATGGTAAGCTGAGGAGGATGACTTCGATGATTTCTGATTTTCGACAGTTGAGGGAAACTGTCATGGATATTGAGGAAGAGGAGGCTGAAAACAGAAAGTTTTATGGCCAGAGTAAAAGAACTTTTGGGGGGCCTTCTGAGACAAAGCCCGCTACTCTGCCGAAGTCGCTGCCATTAGAAACCGGCAATTCTCCAACCTTGGTAGACCTTGTCGAAGGTATTTGAAAAGTTACAGGGACAAGGAATCTTGAAACCCTTAGAAGGCAAGCCACTTCCACACCCCCCACCACCACACATAAATGTGAACCTTTATTGTCACTTCCACCAGCTACATGGCCATTACACCGACAACTGCACACCCGCCTCAGGCATGAAATTCAAGATCTCATAGATTCCCATAAAATACCCAACCATAAAAAGAAACCATCAACCACCAAGCTTCTTACATGGATGACAGTGAAGAACCATAGGCCGAGGAAGAAGGCAGTGCTGCGGATGATGGAGATGTTCCTCCTAGTCTATTTGATCCAGTTTTTTAAATGACATTGATTTTGTTACTTTCTCGAACTCTTTTCCTCAATAATAATAAAGACGTTCATTTTGCTGAAACTCTTCTGCAATATGAGTATATTTGAGAAAAGTATTCAACCTTGGTACTTTGGAATCCAGTGATGAACACGGGGAACATTCGAAATAAGCAAACAGAAAAGATAAGATAGACATTCAGAAATTGGGAAATAGAGCCAGTGAAGATATCAGACTTGGAAGGGAATTAGTTCACCGAGCCGATCAACGTAGACAGATTGAAGAAATAGCTTGTCTGAGGAAGAGAAGGCTAAGCAGCCACCAAGAGAATTGACGGAAGACCTAACCCGACGGGATAGGAACATTCATGCATGCATACACATAACACATTTTTCATCCTTTCGTGTTTGTTCTGTTTTGTAATAACAGGTTTCAAAGGAGAAAAAAAGAAAGCGCCGAATGCAAGCCAACCAGAAGCAGTAACAGTACAATGTCAGCAATCTTCAGGAACGAATCACATGGGCGAGGCCCATATCATCAGTATCAGTTTGGGATGAATCCCAAGGGCCGAGGCCCACAGCAGCATCAGTTTGGGCGAGGCCCGTATTAGCATCAGTATCAGCATTGCCGGGTATGGCATTCTGGGGCGAGGCCCATATTACATCAGATCAGCATTGCCGGGTATGGCATTCTGGGGGCGAGGCCCGCATCGCATCAGATCAGTTCTGCCGAGAATGGAGATATAGTCTGGGAATGGACAGTTCAAGAATGAACAAGCCGAGAATGGCAATCCAAGAATGGAGCAGAGTTCAAGAATGAACAAGTCGGAAATGACACTCCGAGAATGGAGATATAGTCCGGGAATGGACAGTTCAAGAATGAACAAGCCGAGAATGGCAATCCAAGAATGGAGCAGAGTTTAAGAATGAACAGGCCGAGAATGGCACTCCAAGAATGGAAGAACGGTTCGAGAATGGACACCTTACAGTAACGGTTCGGGAATGGACCACCTTACAGTAACGGTTCGGGAATGGACCACCTCACAGTAATAGTTCGGGAATGGACATCTCACAGTAACGGTTCGGGAATGGACCACCTTACAGAAACGGTTCGGGAATGGACCACCTCACAGTAACGGTTCGAGAAGGGACCACCTTACAGTAACGGTTCGGGAATGGACCACCTCACAGCAACGGTTCGGAATGGACCACATCACAGCACGGTTCAGGAATGAACCAGGGGTCGCAGTACCTCACCATCCAGATCAACTCAACTCAACACATGGTAAGTCAAGTGGCAGCTGGCGAGCCAGGTAAGTGAAAATGCATTGCATAACTTTGATAGGATTGTCACTGTTACACATTACACAAGTCCCATCAAAGTGGGGGCGACTGTAGGCACTGCATTTTTACACATAAGTCCCTATGATGAGTATCATTTTGGAGACACTACCTTTTAAGTCACGGAGGTCACGGAAAACGGACATCGGAATGGGAATTCAGAATAAACAAGGTTCACTGTTTTCGTTGGTGCTACGTTCGTGTATACGCTCGAACGTCAAACAGATTGCGGGCATTCGTTCTGCGTTCGATTAAGCGTTCGAACGGTGTCGGTAATTTTGGTTTTGCTGCTAGCCTCACATCAAGCCCAATTCACCCAAACCTTGGCCCACATGCCCAAGCCCACTTAAAACAGATATTTAACACATGGAGAAATCAAAACAAATCTAAAAATCACATACTAAACTAAAAAGATGTCATGCCTAATTAAAATCAATCAACCAATTATATTCCCAATCAAATATATATTATTCCTAACTTAAAATATTGTATGCCTAATCAACACAAACTAAATATTCAACCTTCCTAATCTACACCAAATCAAATCCTCCCTTTAATGTCAAATCCCTTCCTTGTGAGACAAGGTGAAGCCCTAGCCATTCTCTATATAAACAACACCTATCCAAGGCATTCCCCCCTAGAGTGTGCACGCCCATTATAGAAAAAGAAGAAAAGAATTTCCAACAACCCCTAACCTAGCCACCCCCCTCTGGACTCTCTCTAATACACGCCCTAAGTCACGCCATCCACGGCCTTGACCTGCACCCTAAAAACAGCCAGTAATCCCCCCTGAAACAACCGCATATTACCCTCACAAACACTCCTAAACACACACCAAAACAGTCCCCTAAATTATCAAAAACAGTAACCAAAACATCCCAAAAACAGTAACTAAAATACAGCAGTAAAACAGTAGCAATGGCGAGTAGAAATACAGCGAAAACAGCAGCAAAAGACGGAGAACGACGACTCAAAACAGTAAGACAACGAACGAGAACAGTGAACCAGTGAACCGGAAGAGTTGCAAAGCATCCACCCTTCCGACGATCGTGTACCGTACATCCGAGAGGTGATTTAAAAGGTTAGACCTGATGGCACTTTTTTATTAGTTTATATTCGTTTCTTTTATTATTGAATTCTATTCGCATGAGAGTCGTTTATGGATGCATGTTGTGGCTTGAATGAAATGGAAGAGTGTCGTCTCTTGTGGTATATATGATGGAAACCCAGACGTAAATTCCGTAGCCGAATCCGAATGGACGGTAGTGCGGTCTGTACTTGGGATACAACTCCACGTACCACTTGAGTAAACGGCACCTTCTCTTGTTTAATGTTGCTTTGGTTTATTTATTTCTTGTTACTTAAATTATGTATGTCGCTTATCTGTGTATGATATAATCGAATGCATGGGCTCAGTAAGTGCGATGAAAGGTCCCATAATCGGAAGGGTTAAAATCCTTCACCACGATGCTTTGCCGCACCGATTGATGTGTGTTCGGTTGAATGCGAGATACGCTCAATCGGACACACTACGTTTAATATTATTTTTTTAATTCTTTGTATGCATGATTCAATCGAGCGCATGGGCTTAGTAAGTGTGATGTGAGATCCCTTATGGGAGGGGTTTAAAGCCCTTTACCACGATGCTTTGCCGCGCCGGTTGTTGTGTGTCCGGTGAACGCAAGATACGCTCAATCGGCATACTTAGTTTGATATGATTGTCTTTATGTTTGTTCGCATGATGTGATGCGACGCGCATGGGCTTAGTATGTTGGTCTAAAGGTCCTCTCTTTGAGAGATCAAGAGCCCCAAAAGGCCGCCTTTACGGCAGTACTTCGCCGCCGCACCCCTTTATTTTGTTGCGTCTCATTTCATGCATCAGGTCTGTTCCCGTTCGAACGCGTTTACGAACGCAACTTGAACGCGCATGCATTTTGCCTTATCATGTATCAGGTCTCATTTCCGTTCGAACGCGTTCACAAACGCCATACGAACGTGAGCATTCTGTTTCATTTTTGTTCGAACGCGTTCACAAATGCCACACGAACGTGAGTATTTTGTTTCATTTCCGTTCGAACGCGTTCACACAAACGCCATACGAACGTGTGCATTCTGTTTCATTACCGTTCGAACGCGTTTACGAACGCTACTCGAACGAGAACCTTCTGTTTACCGTTCGAACGCGTCTAACGAACGCACACGGTAAACAGATCCTCTTGCATCACATTACGACATGTTTATCTTAGCATATGGTTACCCCTTTGTACGCTATGCATTTGTATTACCTCTCTAGTTGTCTGTGCCTACAATGTTATTTGTCGTCATTTTGATTTCCTTTACGTTACATGCAAATGTTACCATGACTGTTTGTGTTTATTGAATTCTTATGACGTTATGTGCTTGTTGTTGCAAAGGCCTACTTTTGAGCATGTGAATTTGGCAATAAGATTTGGTTTCATGTATGTTAGATGTAAACTATACTTTTAAGCATGTGAATCTAGGATTGTGTTGCACTTGGAAATATATGTCATAGGCTTGGTTGGATTATTGCATAAATCTTTACATTACAAGTTGCATAAGTAAGGGACCATTCTGAACCCAATGGTTTAAGGTCTTCCCTTGCGAGGGGTGAGTGCGGCCTTAAATCTTTGTCCCGGTTCACACCGGGTGTGGCGACTCCCTTTCTTCTCCGTTTTAGTCCCCGTGGCTACCCCGTACTCCCAACTAGGCCCCCGAGCCTGGAACAGCATTGCGTCGCCCCAGGTAGCTCTGTGTTCCCACACTTACTTATGAGGGGGAGCCAGAGAGTTTCCCACAAGGCAAAAATGAATTGAGGAATAAATAGGTGAAAAACATGGTAGCGGAAATGTGTTGTGCAGAGACAAAACAAAAGAGTAATGTGCAGAGATGCAGTGAAGTCTGTTGTGCAGAGACAAAACTGACATATCAACAAAGGTGGTTACTCAGAACAAGCTAGAGATGTGCAGAGACATGGCTGAGATAACTGTTAAATGGTAATCATTTCGGATGCAACTAGAGGGGGAGAATTGATGAATCCAACTGCATGATGAATCCAGTTGCATCTATGTTTCAAAGTTACATGTATGAATCCAAACATATGTTCAGTGGATACTGACTTCTTGGTGTAGGATTACAAATAAACTTTCGGTGGTATTATTCATTTGTTGAATTTGTTAGCCAAAGTTTGGCTATAAATACAAAGCTCATTTGTGAGCTCAAATCATCCCCAACAAGTAAGTTTTAAGTAAAAAAAAAAAAAAAAAACTTATAGAGTTGTTCCAAGTAAGAGAGCAAGATCATGTAAGCTCCATATAAAGAGAGCTTGGTAGAGAGTGTAGTTAATGTGTGAATTTTTTTTTTTTTTTTTTTTTGTAAAAATTTTGTAATACTTATAAATTGTATTCAAGTAGTAATAGAAATAAAATTTTCCTCTCAAAACACTCTTCAGTGATCAGAGAATCACAATGGAACCTAACGAAAAATGGACATGAAGTGTCCTAAAACTTGGCTGTCTAAAACACAGTCCATCACCCAAAAGGATAGGTGAAGAACATCAAATAAGCAAAATTGTCCTCTGGTCCCTACAAGACATATCAATCATCAATACTCAAGGCTTCATGCCATTATTACATGTACAAATCAAAATTTTTAATTTACAGACATATATAGACCAATGTACCTTACACAATATAAAACATTAAAAACGAAATTCTAAACTCTTAGGACATCCCCAGGATTCTAAAGTAGGTGACTGCAGTCTGGATTATCCGTCGTCCCAAGCAAAAGCATCCAAAACTTGATAGCTGACCGATCTAGTTGCCAACCTATAAAAACTAGGAAATTGATGCGGTGTGAGTTTTTAGAACTCAGTAAGTAGCCACTCATATTAAAAGGAACAAAAAATGACCATCAAATAAAGAGAGAGCGTGTGTGTGTGTACACACACATATACTTTCTTGAGCAATATATGCATATGCATTAACATGTGACTATTTCTCAAAAGACTTTAATCTATAAGCTATTCTATATCTTTCTTAGACATAGTGCTTCTCAAAAATATGTGATTAATCCAATTCCGAAAATCGAGTTCATACATCTTCTTTAGCACAAAAATAAAACTAAACAAAGCTATAATTTCTCAAATCCTTTGAAATATCATCAAATCGGAACACATTTAAGATTTTTTCTTAAAATAAATCAAACACTAACTCCTTAAAATGAAATATCTTTCAAACGTTTAGCCTTCAAATTACTTACATGTGTCCAGAAACGTACCTTAGGTGAATAAAAAAACCTCATGTTCAACCTTCTTCGAAAATCCCATAGCGAGTTGCGTAAACTCACGTATACATATTCACCTTTATAAACGTATACACACTTGCACATTCCAAAAATATATCCAATACAGACTTCTAAAATCCTTTTTATAATTAAATACCACACCTTATTAAAATACAACATGTTACAAGTTCTTCACAGACAAGTTCACACATATCAAGAACGAAATCATATTGCAAGATTCATAAAGTATGTTTCACGCACAATCAAAGACATGATTCAGAATACGAATACCATAAGCCGATTTCGTACGTTAGTCAATATAAATATCACATTCAAAAGCATATCTTATTCATTTGCATGCCTTTATGAATTCAGAAAACATAAACTAAAATATTTTCCCAACACTATTACTTACACTTGTCGGGCTTATATGTACCAATATTTAACCAATACTAATACTCATACATATATCAAACGTGAATTTTGTGCAAGCATTTACATGTATTACATAGTTCAAAAAAGTGGATAAGAAATGTCATATATCTTTAAAATGGAAATCATAAAACATTCACTTTCAAGTTATTTTTGGAAAAACATCATAAAACTCCATTTTATTGCAAACAAAATCAAATCTGAAAACCGTATTTCTTGTAAATCCTTATCAAGCGTCCAAGACCAACTCAACTGGACGAAAACTAACAAGCATCGAGGACCACTCAATTAGGAGAAATATAATAAGCATCTAATGTACAAATGGCACAAATAAATCGGACAAGTAGTAGGTTGATCCATTTTTTGATGGTCGAAACCCTAAACAAGCATTCCAGCAAAAAAAATGATAATTCATAAAATATTAAATCATAAACAAGCGCCGGAATGGATATATTTCATCAAGCGCCACGACGGAAGCATATCAATAACTCAAAAATCACGAAACATAAAGTAAATGTCGAGGTGGAAACATTTTATTAACAAGCGTCTAGGTGAAAACAAAAGGATAGTTCATAAAACATTATTTCATAAACAAGCACCGAGACGGAAACATGTTCTTATTATTTATAGTCAAAACCAAAACAATCCAAAATTTTCCCTTTATATAAGAACACTTTGTAGAATCATGCTTCAAAATATTGAAACATCAAACTATTTAAAACCAAGAATCATAAGTAACAAAAGCGATAATATCAATTCTCAGTTCAAACTTTTATCATTTGATTATAAACATTTCAAAATAACAAACATGTTATTTATTTCAAAAGCCAAGCAATCGAGAACATACATACACATACCATAACCATCACGCACTATGTATCAAACTCATCGTTTATTCGCAAAACTTTCAATTTAGAACATACATTTCAATCGTACACTAAAACGTAAACTAGAGCATCACACCTAGGCTGATATGTGTATTGGCTTATACATACAAGCTCGTACATAATCCATTGCCTATTTTAAAATATATATAAAATGGATGTATTCCGAACAGAATCCTAACAAGCACTTATAAACGGATACCCACAAGTCAATAATATTACAATGCACACTTCAAATCTATCAAACATAGGCATACAAATCATACATCGAGGAGTCATATTATCAAATTATATTCCAATAGCATAATTTAATCTTCTTACTAACGTCTTTACCCATATTACTTAAGGTTTTTATGATTACTTCTACCAAACCACCCAAACTTGTGGCTTTAACCGTCATAAACCTGTGGTGATTTGGATCTAACCTATCCGTACTTGTTTCATGCTAACAAACACTTTCTTAATCACTATCATTATTTCTCAACTCATGAATCTCTCAGCACTTCAAATTCCCAAAACTCTTTCATACCTACTATGGTTTTCAACTCATTTCATGCAAATTTCAAGACCATTAATACAAGTCAACATCATGCTTAATCCAAGCTTTAACATTCTAGAAAAACACACCTCTACAATCTTGGTGTTTCTAACCAAATGCATACATATACAATGTCTTTAACCATTACCTATACACGATTAACTAGCCACAAATGCAAATAAATCCTAAAATCCAACATGGGTCATAATGGGTTTCAAGGATTCCACATCACACAAGGCATACCAATCAAAGTCATGTACGTATCTTACGAATGAGAACCTATCTAAGCACGTTTAACCACTTAATCATACAAAAATAATAAATTTTTGAAATGGACCAAACCCTAGCATGAGAAAATACAAAATAACCATGACAATGGAGGTGAGGAAGCTTACGTGAACTTCCTAAAGCTTAGAACCCATGAGAATCCTTAAGATCTGGCTTGATTTGGAGAAGAAAAAAAGTATCTTGGAGGGGAAGTATCGTGAGAGAGAGGAAGAAAAATGAGAGAAAAATAAAAAATGACCTATTTATAGTGGGCCGAAAAATTTCCAAATTTTTATCTAAGAATCGTTGTTGCTTTCGAATACCTATCGAACGCTACATGCACACAAGGCATTTTATTTGGTTTCGTTCGAATGTTAGCCGAACGTGACTCAAAAGGGAACTCTCTAGAAAACGCGATCGAATGAGATAAAAAATACACAACAATCGCCAATACAGATATGCATTTGAACGTCTGAGCGAACGCAACAGGAACGCAAACATTTTGAATTATAATTCTAAAGCAAAATGAGACCTAAATGCTCATAAATTCAGATCGTAGTCTCGGTCATCATGCATATATACTACGCGAGCAGTAAACATCACATACATGACTTACATGACCATGATACTTACTGAACATGCTAAACATGCCAAACACCTGAGGTGGATAGTAGAAAGACTAAAGATCGTAGCATGGAATATCTCAGTTCCTTTAGCACAAGCCATTACTTACAGATTAGGATTCAGTATTGAGTTGAGTTGATCTAGTCGGCATCATAAACTTAGCACAACACTGGATTGTATTTAGATGATCATTGAAACTTAAATCTTGAACAGCTTTATTAATCGAACCATCACATGATTTTAGTCTATTTAGAGTGGAGTTGTTTTGACTTTTAATCCATAAGGAAGAGATTTTTGTCCCCTTTTTACAACATATTTTTTTTTTATACTAAACACAGCTGTTACTAGTTAAAGTCTTAAGCTTCTACCACTGAGCTTTTTCCATTTATACCTTTCAATAAAAGGTAGGTTTTTATCCTTTTGCGATGTCGTAAAAAGCATCACTGTTTTTGGACATGGCCTCATTTCATTTAAATAAATGCCAATTTTGGTGGTTGAAATATCTGAACAATGTGAAATTTTGCCAATGTTTTCTATGGACGACTGTAGAACAATTCTATCAAAATTATTTAACTATTTTTGAATGCAGTAAATGTGGCTGGTGTGGTGGGGATATCTGCGGCTATTGTGGTGGGTTTAACAGTGATACTGCCTTATCTTCTCATAGCTGGCCTAACAAGACTTTGGAAGAAGAAAACAGAGAATGATCAAAATGCATGTCTTTGGCCCTGGAATATTTCAAAAGAAAGATACAGAGGATGAGCGAATTGCGGAAGAAGCTTTTATTAAGAATTACGAATCTCTTGCTCCAAAGAGATATTATTATTCTGATGTGAATAGGATGACGAAATCATTCAGCTATAAACTTGGTCAAGGAGGCTATGGTGATGTTTACAAAGGACAGTTACCCGATTGTCGTCTTGTGGCTGTGAAGGTCTTGAAGAACTCCAAAGGCAACGGGGAGGAATTCATCAACGAGGTTGCCAGCATTAGTAGAACATCACATGTTAATATAGTTTCCTTTTTGGGATTCAATTCAGTTGATTTTTCCATGATCAACGCGATGGAATGTTCATTGAGGCAAGGTATATGTCTCTTTCACTATTATTTTGGCGTATTTTGGATGAACAAAATACGATACTTGACACATTATTCTGAGTTATAATTTTATTTATTTTCAGCTCGTTTGACAATTCATCTTTAACAGTTATTTGGTTTCCTTGTCTTTTTCATTTTGGTGAGATTATGCTTTCAGTTACCATATGTTAGTTTTAATGAATTTTAATATTAATTTTAAGTTTTTGACGAGTTACAAAAGTTAATTTTTTGGAGAAGTTAAAAAATCAAATTATTATTGTTTAAGTTACAAAATTCTACTTTTAATAGGTTTATTGTATTAAAAGAAATCAATTCATGTAAATACAAATAAATAAAATTTAATTTTGAAAAAAATAACTCCTCTGCTTAAACCCTTTGGTTGCTTAAAACTTTGAATATATATAAATATTATTTTGTGGCAGCAGCCAAGAGCGAACTTCTTGTTTTCTTGCTGCTGCAATGGAGAAAGAAAAAAGTTTAAAAAAAAAATGAAGTTAATGTTAATGGAGTTGTTGAAAAAATAGTAGATGGTGGTGGTTTCTTTGACCCAGCAGCTCCTCTTCCATTCAAGATTGGTGAGATCCGAGCTGCCATTTCAAAGCATTGCTGGGTTGCTCAAGGAACCATGTTCTGGGCCATTTTTGTTCTTGGACATGATTGTTCGAAAATGTGTTTCTGATTCTATGGATGATGTTTTCGAGCAAATAATTTTTGGGTGTGAGCATATCAATCGGTTTTATGTAAAATCGATTAAAACATTATTTTTCTGAGGTTGTTTTATCCTAAGAACGGTGGGGCTGACATACTGATAGCACAAATTCTGGACAGAGCAACGAAACATCTTAAAGAGAGTGACCTAGTCCACGACTCAAGCCATTTTCATTTTTTATATTCATGGTGAACAATAATATTTTTCTTATTTTGCACATTGTTCTAACATCATCAACACCGAAACACAATCCTAACCCAATTTCCTAAGCATTCAGAGTTCTTTAGGAGGAAGATTGGTAGTCGGAATTCCGGCGTTACGAGTTCACAAGGTTGGTCCACTCAGAGACTTTAGAGGTTCTGAAGAAGGCTGCTTAGTGCAGGATTGAAGAGTTTTTCGAATTATTACAATTTAAAAGTATTTGAGTCGGTAGAGTTACTATCAAAGGTCTTATACCATTGCTGTAAGTTTTTCTCTTATAGTGGATTTGGCTGGTAGCCTATATACCCGGAGTGATTTTTTTTACTCGCACGAGTTTTCCACTTCGTCAATAAATTTTTTGTGTTGATTGTATTTACTGCTTTGATTCATTATTTTTGTAAATCAACTTTACAAATAAGGGTGCATATTCTTAATTCATAGAAATAGTAATTATGGCACGTGGGTGCAACTCATGAAGACAATCAATTCGGTTGATTTTTCCATAATCAACGCGATGGAATGTTCATTGAGGCAAGGTATGTCTCTTTCACTATTATTATCTTGGTGTATTTTGGATGAACAAAATACGACAGTACTTGATGTAAACAAATTGCATTGACCTGAACTTCTACTTTTCCGAGAAGCTTCTGGTTGGAATATTTTACCCTGCATTTTGTCAAAACCCATCAATTAGTTTATTATGATCATAAAAGATGTTAGGTGAAACCAATTCATCTTCTTCATCACGTCTCTCTCTTCCTCAGAATGGATCTTCCACTATGCCAAAACATGTCTTTGTTCTTAACGATCATAATCTTTATCTTAGCCCGTGTTCCAACTCCTGTGTCAGCCATCGATGATCAGTATCTCAACTGCAGCGCCCCGTTTCGTTGTGGTGACATAGACAATATTAGTTACCCTTTCTGGGGAGGAAACCGTCCAGAATCTTGCGGGTACCCGGGATTTGAATTGAATTGTGAGAGTGATGTCCCGGAGATTAGAATCCAAGACAATACTTACAGAGTCCTGAATATCAGTGACACGACGCGAGCAGTCACGGTTGCTAGAGAAGATTACTTTAATAGTCTTTGTCCATCAAACTTCGTCAATACAACTCTAAATTTCAGCCTTTTCGATTATGCTCCTGGAACAGAGAACTTTACACTGTATTATAGCTGCCCGGTCAACTTCATGAATGGTATTTTTGGGACGCTGAATCCCTTTCAGTTTCGTTGCAACTCAGATGATGATACAACCACCAACTACTTTTACTCTTGGGATGTCAACACCTTCAATGCCAGCTTTAGTCAAGTAGCAGAAGCTTACTTCAGTAATTGCTCGAATAGGGTCGTGATTCCAGCGTTCAAGTCAACACTCGAGTCTTTGGTGAGCAATCCGAGTTCTGCGAGTCCTACTAGAGCTATTCAGGAAGGTTTTGCGTTGCAATGGCTTGCAGATAATGATTTGTGTGATAAGTGTGAAGGATCAGGAGGAGAGTGTGGGTATGCTGCGAGGACCGATCAGTTCAATTGTTATTGCTCTGATCAACCTTATCCTGATTTTTGTCCATCCGGAAAAGGTACATCCTTTTGCTTAATTTGACAACCGCTGGGTCGAGCCGGGATTTGCCAAGCTCGATCATAGTCGGATTATGTCGGCCCAGAGTTAGTTGGTTTTTTTGAAATAAATTTTTTTTTTTTAATAAAATAATTATATTTTTTTGAATTTTTGAATATTTAAAAATGGAAAAAATTAATGATGTCAGTAATTTTTTGGATTTTGTCTTAAAAAGTTAGTTATAAATGTGTATATTTGGGATTAAAAATATATTTATATATTTAAAAAATATATATTTTTATCTATAAAAATAGGGTTCAGAAATTAAAATTTTACCCACAAACCGTACGTCGGACAAGCCTGAGGCTTTTCTGCCACCCATACTCTTGCTGATCATTTTTTCTTGATTCTCTATGATGACTTTATTTAGAGTCGATAAATGGAATGAGTTTTGAAAAATCCAATTATATTTTAATTGTCTTTTTATTTAAATCCGACCCTAAGTAAACACTAAGGGCATCAATTAAAATTTAAGAAATTGAATTTTTCTAATATATTAAAAATATTAATAAACAAACACTTGAATTTAGGGAAAAAATTTCTAAATCTTACCCATTTACTAACCTGAATTTTATTAGGTTCCTAGGTTATTAGTTTTCTTAAAATTATTGAGCCGAGTTAAAATTTTGGTATATGAAATTGGATGTTCCGTTTCCCACATGTTTCATGCGGGGCAGAAACTAGAATCTTAAAATAATTTTCTTCATCCCAGAAATCACACATTGAGAGTTAAATTAGGGTCGAGTTGTTTTGGTTTTTAATCTATAGACCCGATTTAAAATCTAACTGAGAAAAAGATAGTTAAACCCCTATGATGAATCGGTCACAAAGATCCAATTATTTTTAAAATGCATAAACTCAGCCTTTTTTTACAAACCTTGACGGGGTTTCGTTGGTAAGTGCTGTAAGATTTCATGCATTGGAAACTCATAGTTATGAACCCGACTTTATTAGTATGTATTTTTCAAGTGAAATCATATAATATACGAAATAGTGAAAAAATACTCCCATCGTTGTCGAATAAGAAGTCTTCAATATTAATACTTGTATTTAATTTATTTGGGACTATTAGAATGAGGTCTTTTTTTTTTTTTTTTTTTTTTTTTTTTCAGAATATGAGCCGAAATAATATTAAGAATATTTCTAGTGGAATATTTTTCACAATCCCCGAAGAGATAGTTCACTAATAGACCATAGAAAAAGTAATACTTCACTAATAGACTGAGGGATTAATAATTCCACTCATTTCAAAAATAAAGAGATCTTTATGTATATTATAACTAACCTTAGTTTAAATTTTTAGTAACCTAAACCTCGGGAAGCAAAAAAAAAACATTCATTTTCTTCAAAATCTTGATCTATTCAACCCTTTATCTTCAAATTGGATCGCCAAAACTCATTTTTTTTCCCCTTTTCAGTTTTGAGATTGTCTGGCACTCCAATATTTGATTTAAAATAGGGCGCTTACTTTAAGATTTCTTTGACTATATATATAGGTCCGGATGTCCTGACTAAACAGTACGTTTGGATCTCATTATTTAACACTAAAAGACATAGTTAAACATGCCAGGTTTGTGTAGTAGTGTTGGTGTGCAATTCTTCTGTTATGATTTATGACAATTAAGGTTATTAACTAAATTGAAGATTGGGGTTGGGGTGGATATTTTGTTGACTTTTGAGAACCATGTGGTTAGGCTGGTGACCTTATAGATCGGAATTGTTGTCTAAATATAAACACATTAATCATTTTATGGGTTTGAATACTATAATATTAATAATACTATAATATTATTATAAAGAGAAGATCTTGACCTTTTTATAACACAATTATGAATATTAATGTAAGATAAAATTTTAAGTGGTCTCTGTGAACAGACATATCCATTAAATTTTCTACAAACATTACTTATGAACACACATGGACATTTGCCAATTTTGGTGGTTGAAATATGTGAACAATGTGAAATTTCCTACTATTGGTAGTCTATATGCCGTTACAATATACACCACATGCTATGGAATTTGTTAGGAAGAAATTAAGTTCTGAATATATGCATCCAATTACAAATTCATTATCTTCTGAATCCATTCATGTGAACTGACATTTATGGATCTCATGTCTTATTGCAGGGAACAAGCTGAAGATATCAACCGTAGCAGGTAATATCTCAATAAAGATGTTATTAGTTTTTTCAGATTGTTGGGCTGGCCTGGGAGGTTTGGCAGATGAAAATGAAACTGGATGTTTTGTGTCCTAGGATACCTGCGGGATGTTTGCTTTAAATAAATGGATCATATAACATCCCGTACAAGACATGACATTACCTGTAAGAGACAGGAATGACCTATCTCTCTGAGCCGTGAACCTAATGAATCCAGTCGTATGATGAATCCAGCTGCATGCATGGATCCAAACATACTTTCGGTGGATCTTGACTTTTTGGTGCAAAATTAAAAAAAAAAAAAAATTTACTTTTGGTGGTACTATTCATTTGTTGAAATTGTTAGCCAAAGTTTGGCTATAAATACAAAGCTCATTTGTGAGCTCAAATCATCCCCCAACAAATAAGTTTTAAGTAAAGGAAGCTTATAGAGTTACACTTACTTAATCTAAGAGAGCAAGATTCTGGAAGGTCTATGTAGAGAGAGCTTGGTAGAGGTGTAGTTAGTGTGTGAGGTTTTTTTATACAAGTTTTGTAATACTTGTAGAATCTATTCAAGTAGTAATAGAAAGAAAAATTTCCTCACAAAACACTCTTCAAAGATCAGAAAATCACAACAAATGGTTTCATAGCTTTGGTTATATGTTGGGGATCCTGGAGGTGAAGAACGAACCTTGGTTCGGAAAATTCAGGTTTCGGTAAAGTTCCCAAAAACCAGTTTAGAGCATACCATCAACTTATTCACGTCGAGACGAGCACGGTGGAATTTTTCGACGATCAAATCGATATCGGAGGAAGCTTTACGCACGTCCAGAGATTGAGGACCCTGAAGTATCCGCAACGTCAGCAGTTCGGTACAGTCAACTCATGCATCATTGCCACGTCATTATTTTTGGTACAGTCAGCAGCCACTTCTTCATATCACGTCAATACTTTTGGTCCAACCAGCTACCACGACAGCATTTCCGGTCCAGTCAGCTACCACATCAGTATTTTCGATCTAGTCGGCTGTCACATCAGCATTTTCGGTCTAGTCTACCACATCAGCATTTTCTATCCAGCCAGTTGCCACATCAGTAATTCTGGTTCAGTCAGCCGCCACGTCAATATTTCTGGTCCAATCAATTGCCACTTCAGTATTTTCGGTCCGGCCAACTACCATGTCGGTATTTCCGATCCGACCAGCTACCACATCAGTATTTCTGGTCCAGTCAGCTGCCACATCATCATTTGAGGTCCAGTCAGCTACTACATCATCGTCACGTCAGCCCTTTCAGTCCTATTAGTAGCCATGTCAACAATTCTGCTCCTGTCAGCAGTCACGTCATTTAACACGTCAATATTCAGGTAAATTTCATTAAGCTCCCGAAGTCTTTGAAATTTATAGTTTGACCCCATAAGTTTCAGAAATTTACAAAATCAGCCCTTGTGTTGGATTTGGACCAATGAATAGTCAAATCCACTATTTTTTACCGTTCCAGACGTAACAGTGACATCCAATTTGTGAAAATCAGCCCCGATTTAGTCTTATTTTCATTTTAAACTGTAAACTTAAAGTGAAAATGGAAGATTCTACTTCTGGTGCGATGCTCAATTACTCCATTTGGAGGCCTCGGATGATAGGTTATTTACACTACGAAGATCTATTCGATATGATCGATGAGAAATGAGTGAGACCAGATTCTGTCAAATAGAATAATTGGAATAAACTCAACAAAAGAACTCTCGGTCATATTAGGCAATGGATCGGCCACAACGTCTTCCACCATGTAGCACAAGATGTAGATGCTTACGAAATATGGAAGAAGCTGGAAGGCATGTACCAGGCCAAGATTACTCAGAATAACGCCATGTTAATGAGGCTTTTAGTGAATTTGATGCTACGAAGTGGAACTTCCGTTGCAGAACACACCAATGAGTTCTAGAACCTGATGAATCAGTTGTTTGCAGTAGACATGCAGCTAAGAGATAAAGTGAAATCCCTCCTACAACTTAGTTCTCTTCCTGATAACTGGGAGACATTGGTGGTTACTCTCAGCAATTCGGCTCTAGAAGAAAAACTTAACATGCCTATGGTAAAAGATGTCTTGTCGAATGAAATTCCAAGAGAAAAGACATTGGCTCAGAAGAGACAGAAGCCTTTGTCATGGAGACTCGATGAAGACATCGAGGAAGAGAAAGAGGGAGACGCAGAAATGAAAGGATGTCTACCTATAAGTACTACTATTGTGGCATAGAAGGCCACTTAAAGAATAATTGTCGAAACTACAATGACTGCATAGCCAAGAGAATTTCTAGCTGAAGAATAACGAATGAGAGACACTAGTAGTTGGCCAAGAAGATGTAGCCATATGCGTCATGCAGGAAGAGACATGCATTCACACCGAAACCCGAGATATTGAGTGGGTGATAGATACTACAGCATCTTACCACGTCACTCCTCACATAGATTTCTTCACAACATACAAAGCATGAGACTTTGGTTTACTGAAGATGGAAAATATCAATTCTTTTGTGATAGTAGAAATTGGTGATATTCGGTTGTGCATAAATTTCAGGTGTACATTAACCTTGAATGATGTCTTGTATGTTCCAGAAATTTGGCTGAATGTACTCTCGGGAATAGCCCTTAACAAACAGGGTTATGACAGTCACTTCAAAAATGGCACATGGAGAATGACAAAAGGTATCACAATTGTCACCTGTGGACATGTTTGTGGCACACTATACAAAACTCATGTGAAGATTTGTGCAGACTGCCTCAATATAGCTGAAAAATAGACTTCTCAAAATTTGTGGAACCAGAGACTCGGTCACATGAGGGAAATATGGTTGTCTGCCCTGACCAAGAAGGAGCTTACCAAGGATGCTTCACTAGGTCCTTCCAACCACTATTTGTTTGGTAAGCAACACAGAGTTCCCGTTTAATTTCTCTTCAAATAGAAGATCATAGTTGCTCAGTCTGGTGCACTATGATATGTGGGGTCTCTTGGAGATTGATTTACTGGTGGTAACAAGTATTTTCTGACTTTCATTTATGATGTTTCTTGGAAAATGTAGGTGTATTTCCTCAAGACGAAGGATCGGGTCTTGGAATATTTCAAACTGTTCCACGACATGATAGAGTGTGAAATAGGGAAGAAACCAAAATGTCTCTGTATGGAAAGTAGAAACATTCAATTTTCAAGTTATTTTTGGAAAAACATCAAAAAAATCCTTTTTGTTGCAAATAAAATCAAATCCAAAAATGGGATTTCTTGTAAATCCTTATTAAGCGTCCAGGCCCAACTCAACTAGAAAAAACTGACAAGCACCCAGGACT
>SKCR01000833.1:0-27484 GCA_019454045.1 Zanthoxylum bungeanum
TCTTCCTAGAAGATTATAATAATTTTTGCTTTGCCCTTTTCCACATTCCATAAGCCTTTGGCCAAGCCTTGGCCTTTTAGAATGTCGAAGTAAAGTGCGCCTTGCGCTACTTGCCTTATTGCAAAGTTTGACTTTATCTCCTTGAGAATAGTCATTAACTCTCCAAGAGTTTACTATTGCAATTTAGTACTTCTAAGATCTAAGAATAGATCTATGAAGATACTTCAATTTCATTATCATACTTTAAGGATCTAATCCTTAGTTCTGATTAAGAAATTAAGGAGTCTATTTGACAAGTTTAATGGATTAAGCACTAAAGTTATCATCACATGAATATTCCAAATATCATGCTCTACTATTTGCTTAACTCTGGGCTTAGGCCTAATATGTTATTTTATCAAATAAAGTAACTTATTAGTTTCCAGGACCATCCTGAAATTTTATTCCCAATTTTAAAATTAAACCATTTAAATACATTTTCCTTAGGATTATGTTTTAAATGTCAATCTTTCAATTTTATCTTGATTCTAATAGTCCAACTATTTAATCAACGATTTAGGTACTATTTATTCTAATGATTATTATAGTCCAACTATTTTAATCAACTATAATTTAATAGATTGAATACAGTCCAACTGTTAATTAAAACAATTTAAATATTAGTCCAACTAACATTTAATTGACGAATGATATTTATGAATGAGCGCGTATGGCAAGTTACTAAACGAAAATTGCAAATTCAATACTTGCCTCCTACTATTTTTCGGCGAGCCTCTAACCCTCTGTCGAGTACTCGGGAAACCGTGTTTCCTAGTGGGCTAGGATCCCGTTAAATATCACACAATCTTGACTTTGGCCAACAAATTGTATGATAATTAACTAGGTAGATCTCTAAGATCAATTGGATCCAATCCAATTCCTATATCCAGTAAGGGGACATCCAAGTCCGAAACATATATCTTATATATGCCAATATATCCAATATATTACCTAACATTTTTCCTCTGAATCAACTAAGCATTGGCTTTGGCACAACAAACTTAGTGATCCCAGTTAAGCGTAACCCATTGACCATGGAAAACTTCATAATCAATGTCGATGGACAAGAAGTGGTCTTGACTTTGGCCAACAAACCACAACTTGGACAAGACACCGATATAGAACAAAGCTCTCATGATTCAAACACATCCTCGACGGACAAAGGCCTTGACTTTGGCCAACAAACCAATGCCAGTCTTAGATCTTGAGTAAGAATCACTCAATGGAAGGAAAAACGCTTAATATTGTTTGAGGGTTTTTCACGTGCAAATTGGAAACCAATTTATTATCTTTGTTAAGGTCTCATCATCATACACCCTTAAACATGCATTCTAAACATATAATAAAGCGCGTATAAAAATATAATAATGATATGCGGATGGATACTATACACATTGATCCTAGATCAAATCTCTCCATTTCCTCTCTCCCACTAGCACAAGAATTTACTTCTACCCGTTACACTACACTTCTAAAGAAACCTCATTTACATTGAGGGGAATAGATGAGAAGAGAAAAACAAAGAGTATGGAGGTAATAAGGCTGGAAACGCAGGTCCAATTAATGAATTCCAAATTTATTACAACAATTTCTAAAATTGCCCCACCCATCTAATATCCATCCGATATATATTATTCATGCATCGCAACCATGTATTCACACAAGCATGTTATCAATCAATCTAATCAAATTAATTAATCCGATAATTAATGACCATCTAATGTTCAAACAACGATTTGATTTTGCGCGAGTCAAACTCGTTTTCCGAATAATACTCAAAGTACATATTCTTGAATTAAATTAAACTACAAAATTAAATCCAATTAATTTGTATTTAATGCTAATTCACCATTTAATTCCAAATTAAATATTACACTTTATTAATAAACCTTTACGACTTAAATTCCAAATTTAATCGTTACGGGTCTCAAAGTCCGATTAACGTCCAACGTTTATTTAATTAAAGTCCAATGGGCTTTTAATTAATTTTCTTTATGGCGTGGGCTTTTGGTCAACTTGGTTCAAACCCAATAACCAAAGCCCAATCAAGGAGTAACCTCATAAGCCTTGAAATCAATTTAGGCCCAATTAAATAATTAAAGGTCCATTAGTCGCATTTGGGCTTTATGGAAGCGGTTTTGTCCCAATTGGATCCAACCAATTTAGCCTAAACCTAACTTTGTACAACCAAGCCCAATTAGCCCATTAACAACATTTCAAGCCCAAATCCAATTTAAGCCCATTTAATTAAACACAAAAATTCCAAATTTCATATTTAATTAAACAAAGTGTATAACATAATTAATTACATAAATCAATATTTCTAAATCATCAATTTACATAACTAATCATGCTCAATTACATCAATTAGTGTTCAACACATTTTGATCAAAAAATCAAACCCAATTACATGCTATAAGCTCTCGGCATTTTGGGTAATTTGTGTCCGATTCGGTTCCAATCCAATTAAATCCACAATCGACATTAAATCAACATTTCCCAATCGTTTCAAGTCATCCAATGATCAACGAAACAAAAAATACCTAGAATTAGGGCACATTGACATTCGGCCAAGCCATCAAAAATTGGGGAAAATTGTTCCAAACAAAATTTCATGAAATTGATCCAATCAATCTTCAATAAAACTACATTTAAGCATACTAAATCATCCAATTTCATTAAATCATGCTCAAATACAATTTACCCAATTTTAACCCTAAATTATTTTCATGCTCAACGTTGCTCTGATACCATTGTTGGAATTCTCTAAGCACCCCAAGATCATTTCAATCAATGAAAATACAAAGTGAATACATCGAAGAAGTTGCAGAATACTTACATCGATCGGTTGAGCGACGCGGGAGACAACAAAAACTTCACTGCCCTCATTGGTGGTCACGGCAACTGCAGATTTTGGTGCTGTATGGATTCGGCTTTGGTGGTCCTTCATCAAGCTCCAAGCTTTGTTAAATGATCCCAAGCTCACAAGTGGGTTTCCCTATCACCTTGGTATGTCTCCTATGTGTGCTAGCACCTTGATTTTTGCCATAAAAATCACTCTTTGTTCCTCTCCATTCTCGGCATTTTGGGCAGAAAACAGAAGAGAAGACAGCAGCCCCTTGGGCGTGAGAAGAGAGAAGAGAAGAGAGTGGAGAGAGTTGTGTGTGTTGTTGGTAAAAATGTGTATTTAATACACCTTTTCTAATTTTCCAAAATCAAATAATTGATTTCAAAAAATCAAAACAAATACCAAACATTTAAAATATATTAAATGTCAATCAAGCTTTCAAAAAGCTTTCCAACCACTCACATCACTATTTACATCAATCAATCAATCAAGTGACAAGTTGTCACATCACTCAAAGTGACTAATAATTTGACGTTTGATGTGACTAGCGATTTGACGCTTGATTTGACTTTCGTGCCGCACTCGAATTCGAAATGCAAATGCGCTCGTAAACAATCCCGGGCTCGGGTTCGCTAATTCCAAATTAAAAAAAAATTTTGTTGCGACGTAATTAAATGATTATGCCTAGCGAAATCACTATTCACATCGCTAACGAATTAATTCTAAATTAACTCATTCGCTCAAATTAAATCCAATTTCAATTTCGCGTCGAAATCCAATTTCGTATAATATATCGAATATATTATTTTAATCGATTAATTCCAAATTAAGCGTTCTCTCTCTAATTAATATTTTATCCCAGATAAAATATCTCCGTAATTAATCCCATATTAATTTTCTCTCTCATCTAATTAATCTCAGATTAATAAAATGCGGGTCATAAGTCTTCGATGAATCTTCGGGAAGCGACCCATGAGATCCCCGAATATGTTGGCAGTAAATTCGGTCGTCGGACTATCCGAACACGTAAGTACCTAGTACTACGTTTGCACCGATTTACAAGACAAGGTTGGCCTCTAGCAAAGCGCCATGCCTACCCAATTCTCCAGAAACATGCTTACATGAATAAGCGATCTATATTAAGCGTAGTATACCTAGTATTGCATATTTCGATCCAGTATCGGATGTCACGTGCTAGGCCTGGGGCAGGAATTGTGTCTGCCCCGTACGAAGCACATATCGGATCTCTAGTAACTAGTCTCTATAATCGGATAATCATGACCTAGTCTTATTATCCTGATAGCTCGAGCATATAAGAGAACCAGTTCCGTATCCTACGTGACCATCATCTCCACTATGACTGGAGTGATACTTCCATCTCGAAATCACACCCAACACACTACGATTCTCAATATACCTAGAAGAGGCGTACACAGAACTTGTTAAAACCCTTGACGACCAAAACCAAAGTATATTGATTGTCGCAAGTATTAGCGGTGCAAGTCTTAGGTTAAGACCAAATACACCTACCCTGATTTTGGACTTCCATAGACACATAGTCATACTACCAATGGAATTCTGAGCGGGTCTATCCAGAGCGAAGCTATTTCCCATACCATCGGTAAAACACAACCTCCTATTACACTTGCATGAGTATCCTATACCCAAATATATGAGAACTATGTCGTTGTGCCCTCACAACGTGCACAAGTGTAATACTAGTCTTCTACGCATTATCGATGTCCAATCTCGATAATACTCTGACTATGGATCTTTAATGATTTATCCTTCATGGATTGATACTGTCTTATATCATCTCAATTCAGGAACAAATCATAAGGACCTCCTATCATTTATACATCTTGGTGATCTAATCACAAATGATAAGAGAGCAATCTCCTTTGTCACATAGTTAATTTGTACAACAACCCCATGATTTGTACAAATAGTGACGTTATGGGTCATAATTGTCCAACACTTACAACCTTATTTCTTCCCCACACGAGGTAAGTCTGTTTATGTCCTAGGTTTGGCTTAGCTTATGCACCATGGAATGGGAAAAGGCTTGGATAATGAAAAGAATGAACTACAAGCCCAACACAAGACTGGGGTAAGGGGACAAGGTGTACATACACTGCCAAACTTCAAAGGACATACCACTAGAAGGGGTTTGGGATACTACCCTGATAAAGAGGGGATGAAGCCCAAAAAGAAAGGGATGAAGCTGTATAAGTATTTTGTGAAGGCTGTGTAGGAACTGATTTCCTAGTGCAGTGAAAACGCCTTAGGCACATGGATCGGACTTGAAATGTTTTTCTGCCCTTCTCAATCATCGTCTGAATTAGACCAACTCCAAGACTGATGTTTTGCTTTTGTTTGGAATAATATTCCAGCCTCGGAACAACAGCCCAAATCAGCCTCTAAAATACGTGACTTATGGTAGTGTTTCAAGTATGATGTTTTCACCAAAACAACCCCACAACACTCTTGAAACACTCCTTAATGTTTCTTGATTTCATTAGATAAGAAATTTAAAAAAAAAAAAAACCGAGTCCGATAACACAATAATGAGTGGCGGTAATGAGCAAAATTTTGCTCAATATCGTGTGGTCACCAAAAGATAAAGAAAATGATTTTGGTTCGACTCCAAATGGCCTTTCATGCTATGTCTTATAACTAACAAAAACTAATGTGGGCTAGACTCACAAGAATTAAATCTCTAAACCCTTTAGAGATTATTTGTCACACACTTGAACTTTTTCTTTTTCTTGTTTTTCTGTTCTATCAACTCTTTAAAGAAAGGAATGAAGTATGGTGGCTAGGGTTTGAAAATATAAAAATAGGGTAAAAGGATAACCCACTTAACCTTTTATACTTAGCGTTATAATTTTATAAAATAAAACCAAAAAAATCCCTTACCTTTTTCAAAAAAAAAATAATAATCATATTTAAAAAATTATTTATTTCTTAAAATGACATATTAAATACTTTAATATTTTTTAAAATTAAATGATTATCTCATAATCATTTATTTAATAAAGATCTTATATTAAAAATAATAAAAAGTTACATGTGTGACAAAAACATATTATTAATCCTAATAATATATATATATATATATATATATATATATATATATATATATATATATATATATGTGTGAGTATATAATTCAACTATCCAATTATATTTAATTTGCTACAGTATGTCGAGCTAGCATAGGGACCAAATGGACCTACAATTCTGAGTTCCAATAATCCTGAAATATTAATTAAATTCTTAATTAAATATTCCAAATTATTAACTTCAGGTTCTTCCACTAAAAACCCGAAGTTGCACTCTCGTTGCTATAAATAGATAATATAAGCTGAACTACATTGGTGTCCATTCATATAGTCATTACATACGGATTGGCCCTTCACGAGTATCTTGTAATTAGAGTCAGGTCATAATGTGTGTTATACCCCTCTAATTATTTTTACCTTAAGTGCCATTAATTCTCTAATGAACGTTTTATTCATAACCATTATAAATGTTAATGTTTATATTCTCAACAAAAAAATTTGAGCGCTCTAATCGTTCAAGTACCGAATCAATCCTTAGGGAAGATACTCCTCTACTTCTCGAAAGAAGAAGTGAACTCCATATCTATGTAAAAGGTCCCCAGGTACATACTAAACCATGTCCCTAAAGTATGTAGCTATTCGTCGGGATTGCTACACCATCCTCACCTTTGTAAATCAAAGGACATAGCCTACCATGCAAGAGTTCGTAGTACACTCAGAATTCAGATCAATCCATACATGACCATCTAGTACATTGAAATGAATTTTTTTATTTAACTGATATTACAAGAAACTTATTTCTATCTCGGTCTAGTCCTATATGATCACATCATATAAGGTGCATTCATTCTCATGGCACCATATGGATGATCTCAGATCATTGTCTCCATACAACTATAGAATGGACCGCGGCTATAGATAAACCACAAATAAAGTACCCGATTTGTTTGCTCTCCATAGACTATTTTATATTACTAATTTCTGACATAAACCTCT
Organism: Zanthoxylum bungeanum; assembly: GCA_019454045.1. Classification (NCBI taxonomy): domain Eukaryota; kingdom Viridiplantae; phylum Streptophyta; class Magnoliopsida; order Sapindales; family Rutaceae; genus Zanthoxylum; species Zanthoxylum bungeanum. The sequence continues at coordinate 6,949 of SKCR01000833.1, forward strand.
TGTATATGACACTCATACACTAAGTTTGAAGACACATGAAAGATCAATGGTAAACAAGACAATTCATAATATGCAATATAAAATAAACACTTTGATAAGTAAATAATGCATCTTTTTATTTCATAACATATATTTCCGTTTACATTACATGAAGCTCTGGGGTATATATCCCGATAGGCTGGATATTAAAGAACCCTAGAGCCATACGAAGTTGATGGTATGATTGTTCGAGGGTTCGAAAAATTTGCAGACGTTGTTGAACTGGGAGGGTAGCCCAGTAGTAAGGAAGGAAGCGAATATTAATCCAATGGTATAGGAAAATGGTGCCAGACTTAAGAAAGAAGCAGGCAAGGACTGGGGAAGTATAGCTACTCCAACTAGAAGAGATGACATTTGAAGACCCCACACTTTCCGAAAAGAAAGAAAAAGCCGAAAACCTTTTTGTACCTCATCTCTTTTGTAACATTGAAACTAAAATCAAGAAAATGAAGGATTTAGCTTACTTGCATGACTTTTTTTACATTTAGCACACATCATAACATGCATGACATGAACATATTTGACAGAAATTCTACTAAAATATATGCACTTAATCTTGGCACATGCGAAAACCCAAGGAATTTTTTATTTGCAAGTGAGGTTACCCCTGATGACAGGAAAGAATTAGAGAGCCTATTAAGAAAATATGCAAGGTATTCGCTTGGTCCTAGACATGCCTGGAGTAGAAATGAGTATAGCACAACATATGATCCAAACATATCCAAATATGAGGACTGTGAAATAGATATTGCACAGAATGAGACTAATATAAGATGAAAAGATTAGGGAAGAGATACAAAAGCAGGTGGAGGTAGATTTACTAGAAGTGATTAAGTACCCCGAGTGGTTAGCCAACATTGTACCAGTTTCAAAGAAAGGTGGACGAGTGAGAATGTGAGTGGACTACAGAGATTTAAACAAGACTTGCCCAAATGATGACTTTCATTTACCCCACATAGATGTCTTATTGGATAGTTCGACATTATCAGCTATGTACTTATTCAAAAATAGATTCTCACAGTATAATTAGATCTTCATGTCAGAGGAAGGTAAGCAAAAGATGAACTTCATCATGGAGTGGGGAACTTATTGCTACAAGGTGATGCCTTTCGGGTTGAAAAATACAGGGGCTACTTATCAAATGATGGAAACCACTATATACCACGATTTGATGTATAAAGAAGTAGAGGTTTATGCAGATGGCATGATTGTCAAATCACATACTAGAGAAGAACATATGATTACCTTGGAAAAATTCTTTCAAATGGTGGACAAATACAATCTAGGACTCAACCCAAAAAAGTGTATGTTTGGGGTCACATATGGAAATCTATTAGGGCACAAAGTGGGAAAAAGAGGAATAGAAGTTGATCATGGGAAAATAAAAGCTATAACAGAGATGTATGCACCAAAAACAAAGAAAAATGTGAGAGTGTTCTTGGGGGAAATACAATACATCAGTCGGTTCATCACCAAGCTAACTTCGATCTGTGAACTCATTTTCAAGTTACTAAAAAAAAACAGCGGGTGCAATGGAATGAATAGTGCCAAGAAGCTTTTGAAAATATCAAACAATATCTGACCAACCCACTAGTCCTAAAGCCATTAAGGCCAGGAAAACCCCTAGTCCTATATTTGGTAGAAGAATCTGAAGCAATATGGGCGATGCTAGTATAAGAGGATGATGGCGGAGTAGAGCTTGTGATTTATTAACTCATCAAGAAAATACTATCATTCGAGAATCGATACCAAGAAGTGGAGAAAATATGCTTAGTAGTAGTATGGGCCTCTAGAAAGCTACGACATTACTTTCAGTCTTATAAGATACAAGTGATCATGAAAGAGAAACCATTGAAATACGTGCAGTCGACACCTTCATTAGTGGGAAAATTATGAAGATGGTGTTGGAGTTGGAGCTTGGAGTGTCAATCCGAATTGTACATTTTATTATTTATTAATAAAATAACTATATTTTTATTTCATACATTATTAATGGTATTGTCATTATACGTATTAGATTGTTGTATAGATATGCTAAGAATGACATTGACCTTAGAATAGTCTTGTAGTAATACTGGACACTAGGTGGTCCGATATCGAGATAAGTATTAATATTATAAATTATTCATAAAGTATATATATTCATAGTCGTTGGTTTTGGAATACGGTCGAAATCCTATAATCTAGAAGACTAGCATATGTCGTATATTAGAATTGGAGTTCCAATGGTTTAACCCGATATACCATGAGTTTTGGAAACTCGTATAGACGTGTGGGTATTGGTTGGACTGAATACTGAATGACACATAGGTGATTCCTAATAGTTGGAAGTACACACCACCATCAATAGGAATCTCCTCGAGTCGAATAACATATGTAATCCTTTGACTATATGATAGCATTGATTTTGTGTGAGATCATCCACACTTCGATGCCACGTATGTCAGAAATCGTTAATGGTCAGGCCTCTAGATGTTCATTGGGTATGGATCGATACACTCAGTAATCAAGTTCGAAGTAAGATAGGATCTGTCTGCTCGTATGTGTACTATAAGGGGTTTAACTATCAATGTGATTAAAGTCAAGATTCCTAAAGCTTTGGCCAAAGTCGATCAACTAGAGTGGATCACATCAGTTATGAAGAATCGTGGACATGTCGACATGATATGTGCACCTTGGAAACTTGACGGTGTATTCTATATTTCCTAAGCACAACTCAGATAGCCTACGATGGAGAGATTGTTAAACATATGTGATGACCTCGACTTGTATAGTTCATAAAGGTCGTTCGTGTTCTTCGCGAATTCGAAGGTGGCCGAATTACATATATATTATCTAAGCTTATATGATGAACGTGACTGAACATAGAGAGTCCCAATATGAAGTGTACTCGTTGAGCACTTGGGTAGCCGATTAGTTTTGATAAAAGATAATATTCGTTATTATAATTATCAACTAAGATAATCAAGTGTTATTGGATAACATTGATTAATTACTTTGACCTAATTGGATTAATTAGATTAATTCAATAATTACAAAAGGGCTTAATTATAAAATCATAATTATCTCTACCATTTGAGGATATTATGGTAATTGTAAGTATGTAATAATAGGTGGTTTTGGATTGAATTAATTGGATTAAATCAAAGTGCCAAACATTGAACTAATTCATTTCCTAATCCTTGTCTCGATTTACTTGGATTAAATCAAACTGGTAGACAATGGAGATTAGTCATACCTAATTATACATATTTGGACAAATTAGATTAAACCCATCTAAAAAATGATTACAACTTTTATTAATTAAAAATTACCTAAGTCTTACTATAAATACCAAGCTTTAGAAAGGTTTTAATTAAGCATGAGAAAGCTAAATACAAGCAAGAATTAGATAAATTAGCCTAAGTTAGAGAAGTGTTTAGAGAATTTTGTGAGGTCTCTACAACATTTTATCTAGTAGAAATAAAGATTGGATCTTGAAGTGAAGGTTGCTTGCATTGGAATCAAGATTGGATCTTGGAGTGAAGCATGCAAACCTTGGAAGTTCTCCAACCATTTCAACAAAGAGAAAGAGATTGGATCATTGCATCAAGCTTGCTAGGTAAGTTTGAACTTCTCTTAAGCTATATTCTTTTATGTATTGGACGCTGATGAACAGAAAATATATCAATATTTACCGCACATTTTACTTAATATTTTGTATAGTTTCTCGAGTTTTGTGAATATTTTGAAGTGTTTTGTGTTATTTTTTAGATAAATAAGATTTCAGGACTCAATGGAAGCAAATCAGGGCAAAAACGGCGAAAAATACACAAAAAGGGCAAAAATGGAAATTCGCGTCGTGATGCGCACACTCTTTGTGTCACGACGTGCCTCAGATATTATTCTACCGATACGAGTCATCATGACATCAGTGCTTCAATTATGCAGCCTGTCGACACGTGTCGTTGTAGGCATTGCATTTTTGCATATAAGGCCCGATGATGAGTCTCGTATGGAGACACTACCTCTTTAGTTGTGGAACCCGCGGGAAACAGACGTTGGAAGGGTAAAGTTGGAAATTAGCAATTTTTCAGATTTAACTCGCTTGTTTCGCTTCGGGTTCGCTTGTTGGACCTCTGTTTTTTAAACACACCAAACCCAATCTAAAATAATTAAAACATTTAAAACACACGTCACAAATTAAACTTAAATTAAATTAAGACACATGTCACAAATTAAATTAAATTAAAATCTAAATAAATTCTAATTAAAAAATTAAATAGATCATTTCCAAGAAAATCCTAAACCTAGCTCACCACTATAAAAAGAAACCCTAAAGCCTCTCTCCTCTCTCACCTCTCAACACTCACGCCCACAACAAAATAAACCATAACATGCAGTAGCTACCATTCCTCTCTCTCAGCAGTGACCACAAACCAGAACAAAAGAGAATAAACAACTCAAACAACCTTCTCTCCTTCATTCTGGACTCGGCGACGAAACCCTAGAAGACCTCACGCCACTCTCTTTCAACCAGACCTCACGCCTCTCCATTCACAAAATCACTCACAGCACAAACGAACACATAGCCTCACGCATCAACCTTCAACAAGCAGCCCTTTCATCTTGTTCTCACCCAGGAGCCATACACCTCACGCAAGCCATCACTCCACTCATCAACCTTCAACACACAGCCTTCACGCATCTAAAACACTTCACACATAAGCCGAATAAACTAGCCCTCAATTGCCCTCAACCGACTGCACCCATTCACCAACAAAAAACGCACTGCCCATCCTCACAGATTCAACAAACCCTAAACATACTCACGGCTCACTTTGATTCACACGGCGAAGGACAAACCCTAAAGCCCTCTCTCTATTAAGCAGCCACATGCTTCACGCCTTCTTCTTTCTCAGACATTCAGCGGCTCTCAACCTTCCTCTAACTCTGTATTCTCGGCCACACCTTAGAGAATCGACCATATCAACAAAAGGTGAAATCCTAACCAACGCATAAACACAGCTAATAACCAAAAACCCATCAACACCAGCCACCTTCAAAACCACCAAAACGGCCCTTAACTAATGAAAGAAAACAATAAACACCCAAACCCTAACAGTCCATCGCCGTGAACCCTAGACAACCTCCCTCTCTCATTCTCTCCATCAACCAACATGAAATTAGATTCATAAAGCCCCTTGAACCGTGAATAGTACTCGACAGCCTGCAAACAAAGCAACACGCAGAAATGCAGTCCACACAAGGAAAAATAGCATGGCCACATCGCTTGTGTTTCTTGATCACAAGCTTAAGGTAATGAGTTCAGTGGCCTGGCATTAGGTCAACTTCATCGAGAGTCTTCATGAGTTGTAGCAAGGTAACGTGGAGTCTGAATATGTAAGCCTGGAAGTGAGGCAGCGACATTGTAAGTCTGGACGTGTAAGAGAGATCTGGACGTGTAAGCCTGGAACGTGAAGTAGCAATATGGGCGTGAACCACTTGGATATGAAGCACCAACCAGCGAAGGAAAGACAATACAACAACACATGCAGCCACGTGAAGACTGAGCAACCCCAATGACCAAACCAAGGAAACAAGCCACACGTCCCTTAACTCCACCAACCGACACATATCATAAACTCCCCAAAAACTGCACAAAAACCCCCTGAAAAATCATCAAAAACAGCAGCCCTTTAGCCCGTAAAAACACCTAAAACAGTCCCCTAAACAACCAAAACAGTGGCCTGAAAAACAGCAGCAAAACAGCAGTGAAACGGAGTAAAAACAGCAGCCCGAATAGCAAAACAGTGAAGAAAGACGTTGAGTCAGTGAATCGAAAGATTTGCGGATCATTCACCCTTCCAACAGACGTGTAACGCCCTTTCGTGAGACGACAAAAGAGGTTAGACCTGAGGGCGCCCTTTTATTTATTATCTTTCATTTATTTTATTTATTTTAAAAATATTATCGCATGAGAGTCGTTTGAGGCATGATATGATTGTTGGATGAGCGGAATATGTGTTCCCTTTTATGGTATATAGGATGGAAACCCAGATGTAAATTCCATAGCCGAATCTGAATGGACGGTAGTGCGGTTTGTACTCGGGATACAACTGTGGATATCTGCGTTATCATCCACACTTAGATGGCAGTCACGTCACCGATCTATTTAGATCAGACCTCCGCATGTTCGTTGGGTGTGGACTGATGCTCAGGATATCATATGTGTATCAAGATAGGATCCGTCAGCTCTGTGTACAGAGCATAAATATTCAACATGGAATTAGCAATCTGTTAAATCCATGGGCCCATGGTACACTGTAGAAATTAGTTCTATGTGTTTTTTGTGAGATTGCTAATAGAAATGTCAATGTGATTACATCTATAAAGATTTGACGTTTGTATCTATATCTCTAGATTAATTCGGATACCTGTGACGGATGGATTATACGTATGTAGTGACCTCGACCTATATAATTCAGTGAGTTTATCCGTGTTCGTCATAATTTACGGGTGGGTGAATTATGGACACGAAATTTGATTTCATGACGGTTATGCCTGAATCTAGAAAGTCTCACTAATGAAATATACTCGTAGAGCAGTAGGGCAATTGTTATGAATAATACTGATTATTTATAACTAGTTTAATGGTTAAACGAAAAACACATGCAATCGGGACCTAACGGTCATTTCTGAATTAATGTGTATTTATATTTAATATTTGATATTATTAAATACACATTAATTAAATATCAATTTGTGATATTTAAAATTATATCATGAATATATGTATTTGAGATATTTAATGTAAATATAATGAATATATTTAAGATATTTATATTTATTAATTAATTATTTAATTGTTAAATAATTAAATTAATTAATAAAATAAAAATCTTTATGTCATGATTTGTTTGGAAAAGGGAAATTATCATTAGCACACGTTTTAGTTACTTTTATTGAAGATAAATGTTGTCTTTAATTTTGTTAAAATGTGGACCAATTATAATTGAACAAAAATAAATAATTGTTGTTTATTTTTTAAACCCAAAAATTCGGCCAAGTGGGGAAATACACAAAATTGGTTTTGTTTCTTTTTTCCAACACTTACACAAGTTAAACAAAAATTACAAAAGTGAGTTGAAAGCATTTGGTTTGAAAAGAAAGGGAAATCAAAGCAAAATAAGGATTTTGTAAGTTATTTCACTTCTTTTTCTACATGAAAAATGTTTCAATATTTCTTATCTTCTATTGTGTTGTTAAGATCATGCCTCTACTCTTTTAGTTTGTAATTAAATTTGCTGGATGTTTGTTGGATGTGTTAATGCATGTATAATTAATTTATTTGCTTATTAATGTAATTAAGCTTAATAAATTAATTAGAAAATTAAAGTTGCCATTCTAGAGTTAATTATCTATTCATAATTAGCCTAGAATTGTTCTTGATTAATTTCATGATGGTGAGATTTAATTGGTGTGGTAATTTGAAGATTAAAGTATTGAATTTTATCAATTTAATATAAATTGCCCAATTTGAGTAATTTGTGAAATTAGGGTTCTTAACCTACTTAAATTTTGGGGCTTTTCATATATATGTTATAATTTGATGTATATTTGATGTATGTAAAATTTGGGATTAATTGGATTTGATCTTGATGTGTTTTGAACAAATTGGGCCAAATTACAATTAATAAGAAATTTGGGTTGTTTGGCAAATAAAGGAAAAACTGGGCAGTTTGCGAAAATCTGAAAAAGTTTCTGGTTTTGTTGAAAAATTGTAAAAATTATTTTGGGATTGATTTGGAATCAATTAAATATGTAATTGACATATTTAAAAACTAAAATAATTAATTTGCAATAGTTTGGGGTAATTTTATAATTAAAAGAAATATGATTTCTTGGGTTAAGATTTCAAATTTTAAGTATTGGTTAATTAAATAAATAAGTTTATTTAATTGTTCCACGAAAAAAAAAATTAAATCGGAAAAATCATTTTTCCGCGTTCTGCTGCGCTAACCTTGTAATTCCTTATAAAACCCTAACAAAAATGGTATCAGAGAGAGTCTGATTCTGGAACCCCCGATATATGAGTATGCTTTAAAATTCAATAATAACTTTAATCTTGACATTAATGCATGCATGTGTTTTTTTAATTTGATTAAATAAATTAAAAGCATATTTAGCGGCAAATCCCTATTTAAAATAAGATTTATTATTTAATATGTATTTGATGCATATTAAACGGTCTGTCTTGTCAATACCGCTTATCGATAAATTTTCTGCGACTATATCCGAGAACGTGCCAAAGTTGTGAGGATATGGCCGGTAGAAATTTATATGTACCAGATATATTTGATATTAAGTGAATTCAAGCGAAAGCAGAATCCTGAACGTGCCAAAGCTGTCAGGGTTACGTAAGTATCTTGAATTCATCATTGACAAGTTTGACCTTGGTACGCCTCCTTGTGAACGTGCCAAAGCTGTAACAACGAGAAACGACCAGGACCAAAAACCCAAGAGTCACTACTGAGTGATTGACAATGAACTGTCTACCTAATGAATATACGTAGGCGATAATGTGCCAAAGCTGTGAGCTGAAATATATTCATGGGATCCACCTTTCACTGTTATGTTATGATTTGATTATCGCATATATTGTATTCTGTTTGGGGATTACAGTATTGTATGAAATAGTGGAATGGGCATTTTTAGATTGAAAATCCATGATCTAGTTAATGCTTTATGATATATTATGAAACTGTTATAATATTTTATCTACTTATATGCTTACCGTTGATTTGATGTCTATTTGATAGATTTTCGATCGCGACACCTCCAACCAATCCTTTTGCACGTATACTTGATACGAACAAACTGAAAGGCGCAGGCTGTGAGCCCGCATGTGCTTCACTTTATTGATTTGATCGAGCAGTTGAGGCGACATGATTTCCCTTTCAATGAAACTTTTGGTCGTAGTGTCATTCTCAGTTCTCTCCCAGCTTCATATCGCCAGTTCGTCATGTACTTCAACATGAATGAGATTCATTGTTCTTACCGTGAGTTTCATAAGATGTTTCTCACAGCAGAGGAAGATTTAAGGAATTGAGTATCGACTCGCCTTCCGAAACCCACTTCACTTTCCGCTTCTTCCCAATCTAAGGCGAAGGGGAAGAAGACAAAAGGAAAGAAAAAGAAGGGTTTCAATGGTCCTTCGCAGGGTAAGACGGTGTGAAGCCCAATAGAGCTTATGAAGACAAGTGCCTCCACTGCCAGAAAGTCGGGCAATGGAAACGCAACTGCCCGGACTATCTTGCACAACTAAGGAATAAAAGAGCATCGAAATCAGGTACTTTTATTTTTCCTATTATCGATATCTCATTGGCTTGTGAAGCTATGACATCTGATTGGATTTTGGATTCTGCTCGTCCTATTCACATTTTCAATACGTTGCAGGTGCTGACGGGAAGTAGACGGCTGAACTCTACGGAGATGCAGTTGCGATTCGAGAGTGGCGACTCTTTGGATGCAGTTGCAGTGGGCATATGTGAGATTTCCTTACCCAATGGGAGACTTTTGTTAAATGACTGCTATTTTGTGCCAGGATGTGTGGCGAATATTATGTCCCTTTTTGTATCACATAATGAAGGTTATAATATAAATATTAAGAATCGTTCTTTGTATTTATATGATAGTATTAATATTCAGATCCTTTGTTGTCCAGACGAGCATGGTCATTACATATTGCTCACCTCACAAGATATCTTTAATATTGGAATGAATAAAAGTAAACAATCTGATATAAATAATACTGAACTTTGGCATATGCGGTTAGGTCATATAGGCGTGAAACGCCTAACCCAATTATTTAAGAATGGTTTGATACATGATCTAACCATTGAACCTTATCCAACTTGCGAATCTTGTATTCGGGGTAAAATGACCAAAGCCCCATTTTCGGGTGTTGGACACCGAGCCACTGACTTATTGGAACTCATACATTCTTATGTATGTGGTCCCTTAAGTCAAACTGCTCACAGTGGTTTTTCTTACTTCATCATCTTTACCAATGATCTGTCACGGTACGGTTACGTCTATTTGATGAGACATAAATTGAAAACCTTTGAAAAGTTCAAAGAATTCCGAAATGAAGTTGAAAAACAAACTGGTCAATATATTAAATGCCTTCAATCTGATCGAGGCGGTGAATATATGAGTGGAGAGTTCACTGATTATTTAATTGACAATGGGATTCTCGCTCAATATACTCCTCCCGGTACTCCGCAACATAATGGAGTGTTAGAGAGGAGAAATCAGACTTTATTGGATATGGTCCGATCGATGTTGAGTTATACAGATTTACCCTATTACTTATGGGGTTATGCTATTTTAACTGCCACATCTTTTGAACAAGACTCCTTCCAAGGCTGCTCCTACGACTCCATATGAGATATGGACTGGTAGGAAACCGAATCTTAGTTATATTAAGATTTGGGGGTGTCCTGCTTATTTCAGGATGGCTCACCAAGATAAACTTTTGCCTCGCGGGCAGAAGTTTAGGTTTGTTAGATATCCTTCAAATACGAAATGATATTTATTCTATGATACCAAGCATCGAAATTTATTCGTAGCTCGCTTCGTAAAATTTCTAGAAATAGAATTTTTAGCTGAAGGTGATGATCATAGGCAGGTTGAACTTGTTGAAGTACAACCTGGAACCAACGAACTAATGGAGGAACCTGTAGTTCAAGAAGATGGAGAACCTTCAACACACACATTCCGTAGGTCACAAATGGTATCTAGACCTCATGAACGCTTGTATTTGATACAAGAAAAGAGTCTCGATGTTCTCTTAGTAGAAGAGACTGACCTTTTTACCTATAGAGAATCGATGTTGGACATCGACTCCGTGAAGTGGCAAGATGCCATGAAATTCGAGATGGACTCAATACATGAGAATCAAGTTTGGAACTTGGTTCCGCTTCCCGAATTAATTGTTCCTATTGGTTGTAAATGGATTTACAAGAGGAAGTGATGGCCCGATAGAAAGGTTGAAACCTTTAAGGCCCGATTGATAGCTAAAGGTTACTCGCAGCTGTTAGTGTTCCTAGAACATGCCAAGGATCTAATAAGCAAGAAAAGGTGTTCATAAATTCATTATAAGTTGCGGAATTACTTACATTGAATGGATTTGAGCTTTTAAAATTTTGAGAGAAGAAGATCTCCAACATCCAACCTTTGTGTTGATTCCAAGCTTTGAGTTGTGAAGATCTCCAAGATCCAACCTTTGTGTTGATTACAAGCTTTGAGTTGTGAAGATCTCCAAGATCCAACCTTGTGTTGATTCCAAGCTTTGAGTTGGTTTCCTTATCACCTTAGAAGACATCTACAAGTGCTAGCTTTGTTGATTTTGCAACAAAATCAAAGAGAAAGAAGCTTCAAGTTCACGCCCATTTGCTTAGTCTATTAGGGTTTACATTGTGTCAAGTGTTGTGTAATGAGAGAGAGAGATGCCTTTTGGTAAAACCAATTTACCATTTTCACCTAAACAATGTGGTTGGGTAAATGGTTTCACCAAAACCATTCCAAGGTAGTTGGAAAGTTGGTGGCTTGGCATAAATGCCAACTACCCTCCCAACTACCACATGTGAAGTGGGCCCCACATTTGAATTCAAAATTCAAATGGATTCTACGAATGTTTGCCGCGGCTCGGATTCGTTTAATCCGATTAAATAAATTTCTGTCGCTAAATAATTAAATCTAATTTAATTAAATGACGACGCCTCGTAAATATATTACGAATGCCGTTTACGAATTAATTCTAAAATAATATGTTTGCTCGTATTAAAGTCCAACTTTAATTTCGTAATGAAATCCAATTCATATTAATATATCTGATATATTAATTTTAGCCCATACTAATAATTTAAATAGAAAAATCAAATTTAACTATTAAATTTATTTCACCGATTAATTCCAAATTAATCGCGTTCTCTCTCTTCCGAACACATTTAATCCCAGATTAAATAAAGCCTCAATTAATCCCAGATTAATTTTCTCTCTCTAAATTAATCCCAGATTAATTTAGTTAGTTTAAGTCAACTGTCATCGGTGAATCTTTGGGAAGCGACCCAAGATACCTCTGGATATGTTGGCAGTAAATCTGGTTATCGGACTATCCGATTAAGTGTGTACCTCGTACCATATGCTTACAGATTTACAAGACATGGTTGGCTTCTAGCAAAGCATCGTGCCTACCCAATTCTCCAGAAATATTCTTACTAGAATATACAATCTATGTCAGGCGTAGTATACGTAGTATTGCGTATAGCGATCCAGTATCGGATGTCACGTGCTAGGCCTGGGGTTGGAATTATGTCTGCCCCGTACGAAGCACATGTCGGATGTCTGGTAACTAGTCTCTATAATCGGATGAACATGACCTAGTCATATCATCCCGATGACTGCAGTACTTAAGAGTACTAGTTCCGTATCCTACGTGACATCATCTCCACTATGACTGGAGTGATACTTCCGTCTTGACATCACACCCAATACACTAAGATTCTCAATATACCCAGCAGAGGCGTACACAGAACCGGTTTAAGCCATGGACGACAAAAACCAAAGCATATTGATTGTCGCAAGTATTAGCGGTGCAAGTCTCAGGTTAAGACCAAATACACCTACCCTGATTTCGGACTTCCATAGACACATAGTTATACTACCAATGGAATTCCGAGGGGTTTATCCAGAGCAAAGCTATTTTCCGTACCATCAGTAAAACACAACCTCCTATTACACTTGCATGAGTATCCAATACCCAAATATATGAGAACTATGCTATTGTGCCCCACAACGCGCACACGTGTAATACTAGTCTTTTACGCATTATCGATGTCCAATCTCGATAATACTCTGACTATAGATATTTAATGATTAATTCTTCGAGGACTAATACTGTCTCATTTCATCTCAATCCAGGAACTATCATAAGGACCTCCTATCATTTATACATCTAGGTGATCTAATCACAAATGATAAGAGTGCATTCTCCTTGTCACATAGTTAATTTGTATAACAACACCATGATCTGTACAAAAAGTGACGCTATGGGTCATAATTGTCCAACAATCTCCCACTTGGCCTATAGCCAGTCACTCGAGTGTCATACACCCGAACTATGTACGGTTCGCTCAAACTGCTGAGGAAAGGATTTCGTCAGCGAATTTGTGTGATTATCGTCTGATACCATTTATTCGATCATCACATCGCCACGATGTATGATCCGAACAATCAGATGAATAATCGAAGTATATGTATGGATCGTTGATGAGACCATTAATTCTTTAGCCTGTGTTGACGCCTAGCTCAGCTGCTAACAGAACTATATCTAATCTAATTAGATTTATCATCGACCCAAATGGCTTTTATTGCTACCTCAGCCGCAGCAATAACCCACATTTGTTGTTTATTCGGTAACTGTATCTTGCTTGGAAGATTTCCAGCTCGCTGTTCCGTTATTCAAATTGTATAGTTCCGTTATTTTTTATCGGTTAGGAAACTTGCAGCAGTGATCCCAGTCACTTCAAGTTCTCTTCTCCATAGTTTAAGACATCATCCTTAGTTCTCTAAGATACTAACGGATGTTCTTAATATCAATCCAGTGACTATCACTTGGATTGACCTGTTTGTGACTCCATATGCTCAAAGCGTATGAGACATCAGGTCACGTACATTTTTCAATGTACGAGTTCTCAGAGAGTGTTAACAACTTTAAATCTATCCCAGTAGATCTTTATTCCTAGAATAAAGGTTGTTTCTCCCAAGAATTCTACGGAGAATTTCATGAAAGCCAAGCTTTCACCGATTGTAATATGGGAATATCATTTCCAAGAAATGACATATCATCATTATTTAGGACACTCACTTTTAGTGCGCTCCCACTATCCTCCTTATATACACAAGAATCATTTCTCGTTTTAATTAAATCATAAACCATTATGATTACATCAAAACGATAATTCCAAGAACCTAATGCTTACTTCAATCCAAACATGGATCGAATAACCTGCAAACCTTGTTTGCTAGTTTTGATACGATAAATCGCCAGGATGTTGTAAACATCCTCCAAAAGGTTTCCTTTTCAGGAAAACAATTTTTCATTCAGCTGCCATATTTCATAAATGAAACATGCAGCATCAGCAAGCATTATCCAAATCGATTTAACGTGGCAACAGGTAAAAGATTTCGTTGTAATCAACAAAATTTTGATAACGATACCTTTCCGCTACAAGCCTAGCTTAGTACGTTGGTATGCTGCCATCCACGTATGTCTTCCTTGAAGACTTATATAGTACCAATAGGCACAATGCCTTGTGGTACAACAACTAGTCTCTAAACATAGTTGGTATACATGGAATCCATTTCGAACTTCATGGCACTTTGCCATAATGGGGAGTCGATACATTGTATCACTTCCTCATATGTAGTTAGTTCGTCTTCCTCAATAAGATTGACATCTTTATGAGGTGAGATCAGAAACCCATACCTCCCAGGTTGTTTTCTGATTCTCTCCGACTAACGCGGCGGTTCTTATGTATTCGAAGATTATGGTACAGTTTCATCCTTGATGAAATGTTTGTGTTCCATTAAAGAATTGGTGCCTGGAACAGTATTACTCTGATTTTTCATCGAGTTTTACTTTCTTCCACTTACCACTGCATTTAGGTATTCCTCTCAGGAAAAACGCATGGCGAGCAACAATTAAATTGTTCTCAAGTGAGTTGTATAAGTACTATACTTTGGTTTCCCTAGGATAACCAATAATTAGGCACTTATCCGATTTGGGTTCTAGTTTGGTATCATCCAAACATATGCCAGCATCCCAAATCTTCAGGAGTGAGAGAAAACTCAGTTTCTTTCCTGTTCATATCTAATATGAAATCTGTCAAACAGATTTTCATGGAACCTTATTCAAAATAAGTATTGCATTGTTAAATGTTATCCTTTGAAGGAAAATGGTAGCTCAGAGCGACTCATGATTAACCTTATCATGTCCAAAAAAATTCGGTTTCTCCGTTCGGACACACCGTCAAACTGACGTGTTCCGGGAGGAGTCCTCATTGAAAGAATACTATACTCTTTCAAGTATTTGAGAAACTTATTGCTTAAGTATTTTCCATCTCGGTCTTATTGTGACGGTTTTAATACTTTAGCCGATTTGTTTGTCTATTTCGTGTCGAAACTCGAAAAGTTTCCGATTTGTGTTTCATAAGAGACACATAACCATAACGCGATGCCACTTCCATAAAGGTCACGAAATACTCATATCCACCTCTAGCCTAGCTAGATATGGGCCCACTTACGTCACTATGAACGTGGGCTAACAGATCGATGGCACTTACACTTTTACCAAGTAAAAGGTATTTTAAGTACTTTACCTAATAAACTATATTCGTAGACATCATTTGAATGGAATCAAATCCGTCCTAGTATCCACTCTTCAAAACTATGGATATACGAGTCTTGTTTAATGTGTCCCAGACAACACTGCCACAAATACGTCTTATCTGATCAAATCAGTTTGAGCTATTTGTTCGTCATATTATATGTTTGAGATTTATTTATTTTCAAAATATAAATACTGTTATTCACATCTAATGTGTTTATCTCAATATCATCTTTATAAAATAAAACACTTTAGTGTTCTAGAATATAAAGGTATACTCGATATAGAGATAATGTTTCTAGTCAAACTAGTTACATTATAACAGTTTCCTAATTTAAGTACACACCCGAAAGGTAGTTCCTAAACTTAGGTATCTACGGTAAAACAGTGACTTTCGTCCTGTTTCATATTCGCAGATTAATCTCATTTGAAGTCAGTATCCTGCTCATAGCAGATTCTGCACATCAGTACATATATTTATGTATCACACTAAGTATTTAAAATCCAATTTTAATACTAGTAGTGAACATGTTTATGACAAACATTTATGAAGTCAGAGCCTTGCCCGTCTTCAATTCCTTCATATATGCCTTGTCCATACGGCAGTCACGCTTTCAGTGACCTCGTTTGCCACAGTGTAGACAGACATCTTGGGATATGTCATTTATCTTCCTAGAAGATAATAATGATTTTGCCTTTGCCCTTTTCCACATTCTAGAAACCTTTGGCCAAGCCTTGGCCTTCTAGAATATTGAAGTAAGATGTGCCTTATGCTTCTTGCCATATTGCAAGCTTTGGCTTTGGCTCCTTGAGCATAGCCATTAACTCTCCAAGAGTTTACTATTGCAATTAATGCTTCTAAGATCTAAGTATAGACCTATGAAGATCCATCAATTTCAACATCATGGTTTAAAGATCTAATCATTAAATATGAAGACAAAATTAAGGAGTCATTATGACAAGCATAAAGGATTAAGCACTAAAGTTATCATCACATGAATCTTCCAAAGATCATGCTCTACTTCTGCTTAACTTCGGGTTAAGGTCCCAAGAAGTTATTTTATCAAATAAAGTAACTTCTTAGTTTCCAGGACAATCCTGAAATTTTATTCCCATTTGAAAAAATTAAAGTCGTTTAAATATATTTTCGCTAGGATTATGTTTTTAAACACTAATCTTTCAATTTATCTTGATTCTAATAGTCCAACTATTAATCAACGATTTCAGGTACTATTAATATAATGATTACTATAGTCCAAATATATAATCAAGTATACTTTTATTGGTTAAAATCAAATATATATTGATTAATATAATCCAATTATATAATCAATTATAAATGATCGGTAAATTTCAAATATATTGATTACTATAATCCAATTATATAATCAACTATAAATAAAGGGTAAAATTAAAATATATTGATTACTATAATCTAATTATATAATCAACTATAAATGAAGTAGTTTGAATACAGTCCAACTGTTTAATTAAAACAACAATTGAATATTAGTCCAACTAATATATTTATTAATAAATAATGACGAAAATTAAAATGAGCGCGTATTGGCAAGTATTTGAACGAAATTACAAATTCAATACTAGCCTCCCACTATTTTTCGGCGAGCCTCTAACCCTCTGTGGAGTACTCGGGAAACCTAGTTTCCTAGTGGGCTAGGATCCCGTTAAATAACACACAATATTGACTTTGGCCAACAAATTGTATGATACTTAACTAGGTAGATCTCTAAGATCAATTGGATCTCATCCAATTCCTAGATACAGTAGGTGGACATCCAAGTCCGAAACATATACAATATATATCCAATATATCCAATATATTTTCCTAACCTTTTTTCCTCTGAATCAACTAAGCCTTGGCTTTGGCACAACAAGCTTAATGATTCCAGTTAAGCGGGACCCATTGACATGGAAAGCTTCGTAATCAATGTCGATGGACAAGAAGTGATCTTGACTTTGGCCAACAAATCACAACTTGGACAAGACACCGATATGGAACAAAACTCTCATGATTCAAACACATCCGCAATTGACAAAGGTCTTGACTTTGGCCAACAAACCAATGCCAACTTTGGATCTTGAGTAAGAATCACTCAACGAAAGGAAAAATGCTTAATATGTTTTGAGGGGTTTTCGCATAAATTGGTAACCAATTTATTATTTTTGATTAGGTCTCATCATACACCCTTAAGCATGCATTCTAAAAACATAATAAGGCGCGATAAATAAATTAATAATGATATGCAGATGGATATGTCACAAATTGTTCCTAGAACAAATCACTCCCTTTCCTCTCCCCGGCTAGAACTATTCTAACTTCTACCCAATTACATAATACAATAAAGAAACCTCATTTACATTGAGGGGAATTGGTGAGAAGAGAAATACAAAGAATAAGGAGATAAAAGGCTGGACACGCAGGTCCAATTTAATAAATCTAAATTTATTACAATTTCCAAAATTGCCCTCGCCCTTCTAATATCCATCTGATATACATTATTCATACAACACATTCATGTATTCACACAAAGCATGTTATTCAATCAATCTAATCCAATTAATTAATCTTTGATTAATGACCATCCAATGTTCAAACAACGATTTGATTTGTGCGAGTCCAACTAGTTTAAAAATAAATACTTAAAGTACGTATTCGTGAATTATATCGAACTACAACTATAAATCCAATTTATTTGTATTCAATACTAATTCCATTTTAATTCCAATTAAATACTTACACTTATTTATATGCCTTCAAGACTTGGATTCCAAATCCAATCTTGATGGGTCTCAAAGGCCCAATGACATCTAATTCCATTTTAATTAAAGTCCAATGTGCTTTTAATTGATTCTTAAGGCATGGGCTTTGGCCATAATGGATCAACCCAAAATGACAAGGTCCAATATGAATCACCCTATTGCCAACTAATCAATTTAGGCCCATTAGGCCCAATTAAATTCTTTAAAGGGCCAAGTGATGTATTTGGACTTTATGGAATTGGTTTTGGGCCCAATTGGATCCAATCCAAAAGTCCAAAACCAAACTTGGTCAAATCAAGCCCATTAAGCCCAAATACACACTTTTAGCCCAATTCATAATTTAAAGGCTTATTAACATAATTATAATATTCTAAATATCACAATTATTTTAATTAAAGTGTATTAGCCATGATTAATTAAACTCGATATTTCCAAAATACCAATTAACTTAATTAATCATGCTTAAACCATCAATTTATGCTCAACACAAATTGAAGCCAAAACACATCATTTCATGCTCAACATGCTCTTGAATTTAACATAAACATTATTGACTTTGATTCTAATCTAATCAAACCAACAATAATATTTAATCATGCATTTAAACACATCCAATGGTGTAAAATTGAAAAATTCCAAGTGTAGTCCACTGCAGTGACATTCGGCCATGCTAAGGGGGATTTAAAATTTTGATCCAATCAATATTTCTCAAATCTAATCATGCACAACTCTAAGTTAACATAATCTAAGCATGCTCAAATCATCAATTTGAAGGAATCATGTTCAAAATACAAAAGCCCTAAATTTTAGTCTCATGAACCCTAAAATTTTCATGCTTAAAATTGGCTCTTGATACCATTGTTAGTGTTCCTAGAACATGCCAAGGATCTAATAAGCAAGAAAAAGTGTTCATAAATTCATTATAAGTTGCACAATTACTTACATTGAATGGATTTGAGCTTTTAAAATTTTGAGAAGAAGATCTCCAACATCCAACCTTTGAGTTGATTCCAAGCTTTGAGTTGTGAAGATCTCCAAGATCCAACCTTTGTGTTGATTCCAACCTTTAAGTTGGTTTCCCTATCACCTTAGAAGACTTCTACAAGTGCTAGCTTTGTTGATTTTGCAACAAAATCAAAGAGAAAGAAGCTTCAAGTTCACGCCCATTTGCTTAGTCTATTAGGGTTTACATTGTGTCAAGTGTTGTGTAATGAGAGAGAGAGAGATGCCTTTTGGTAAAACCAATTTACCCTTTTCACCTAAACAAGGTGGTTGGGTAAATGGTTTCACCAAAACCATTCCAAGGTAGTTGGAAAGTTGGTGGCTTGGCATAAATGCCAACTACCCTCCCAACTATCACATGTGAAGTGGGCCTCACATTTGAAGTCAAAATTCAAATGGATTCTACGAATGTTTTCCGCGGCTCGGATTCGTTTAATCCGATTAAACGAATTTCCGACGCTAAATAATTAAATCTAATTTAATTAAATGACGACGCCTCGTAAATATATTACGAATGCCGTTTAGGAATTAATTCTAAAATAATATGTTTGCTCGTATTAAAGTCCAACTTTAATTTCGTAATGAAATCCAATTCATATTAATATATCCGATATATTAATTTTAGCCCATACTAATAATTTAAATAGAAAAATCAAATTTAACTATTAAATTTATTTCACCGATTAATTCCAAATTAACCGCGTTCTCTCTCTTCCGAACACATTTAATCCCAGATTAAATAAAGCCTCAATTAATCCCAGATTAATTTTCTCTCTCTAAATTAATCCCAGATTAATTCTAGTTTAAGTCAACTATCATCGGTGAATCTTTGGGAAGCGACCCAAGAGACCTCTGGATATGTTGGCAGTAAATCTGGTTATCGGACTATCCGATTAAGTGTGTACATCGTACCACATGCTTACGGATTTACAAGACATGGTTGGCTTCTAGCAAAGCACCGTGCCTACCCAATTCTCCAGAAATATTCTTACTGGAATATACAATCTATGGCAGGCGTAATATACGTAGTATTGCGTATAGCGATCCAGTATCGGATGTCACGTACTAGGCCTGGGGCTGGAATTATGTCTGCCCCGTACGAAGCACATGTCGGATGTCTGGTAACTAGTCTCTATAATCGGATGAACATGACCTAGTCATATCATCCGATGACTGCAGTACTCACTACAAGAATTATGGCTTTTAGCGTCCAAATATTTAGCGTCGAAACAATTTTCGACGCTAAAAGTTAGTTTTCGCGTCGAATATTAGTTTCGACGC
>SKCR01000834.1:0-27940 GCA_019454045.1 Zanthoxylum bungeanum
TAATGGTGAGGGGATGATGATTTTACCTAATTATTGTCATTTTCCCGAATAAGATAAGGATTAAATTTTCCCGTCCCCATAGCCGACATTAATTTTTTCATTACAAATTTCATCCATGATCTCCGCCCAATTGGAGAGGGACCCGTCATATTGGTGATTTCTGCAATCCTTAATGGTTGTGAAGTTTAAACATTTATTTAATCACATATATATAATTTAAAAGCATCGAAATATTGTGTGAATACTAGTTAATAATCGCACATATTCACCCACTAATCATAATAAAAAAAATCAATATATGACATCAAATTAAAACCCATCTATATATCTGAGTTGTATTGTTCGCGCAATTTTTTGCTAGTACACGTGTAAAGTTTCAAACCTCATGAGAAACAGTCTCATAAATGGGTGATTGATTCCAAGAAAATGCCTCCAAATGGTGCAAGTACACAGATTACAGCCATAAAGATTACAAAGCTAAGAAATACGTTAAATTTAAACTATTTGCTCATTTTGAGTATTTTTTTCTTCGTTTTTCTTTTCCTCTTTGTTACGCCTAAGCCTTTTATAGTGTATGGTCCCGCTAATCGCTCAAGCGGTTTCGCTATCTTCAGCCCATTAAATCCCATGCGTGCAATTGTTGAATCGTGCGTGCAACTGCTGGGTTACGCTTTGATAAGCTGCTAGATCGTGGAGATTACTGCCAGACTGTGCAATAACCGTTAAGTGAATCTACTTGTAACTAGCCAATTGTAGGGTACCTTCGCATATTCGTTTTTATTTCAATGTTCTTCACTTGTTAGAATATTCTTTCTTCGTTCGTTATGATTCTTTATCCATTAGTCGAATCGTTCTGAGTTGAGTCGTTCTGGGTCAATTCCTTCTTCATTCTTTGTCCAAAATGACTAATGATTATCAGATTTATTCCTTAAAATACACTAAAAACTGAAAAAGTTTATACAAGCCTCATTAACACAAAAGCAATCAACAAAATTTCAACCATTACAACATTTTTTCCCCTAAGATTTTGGTTCAAAAGCCAACAACTCGATACTAAGAAACACATAATACAAATAACCAACGAAGGGGGAAAACTTGCAAAAAATGCAACTAAAATACGCAAGCTAATAAAAATAATGATTATTTTTTTACAAATCAGAATCTGAAGGAGAAGTCCACACAGAAGCTGAAAGCAAACGCCTAAATTTCCACCCTAACACAAGCCTATTATTGGCCAATTCCTCCACTCTATATCCATCATTAAATAATCCCAATAATAGCTTTGCTTGACAATGATTGGCGAAGCTTATATTTACTGCCTTGTACCCGACCGCACCCAACCACTCTCCCCACGAGCAACTCTCCTCTCCACGTGTCCTATAGATCCGAGCCAAAGACCCAGATATCTGGGGCCCTAAAAACACTCTTTCCACTAAAGCCCGGGCCCGCCTCTGCATTGGAAACCCGGCCTCCAATGAATCATAAACCGCTGAGTAATGATGCAATGAGTCCATGAACCGGCCCACGAACCCGCCATCTCCAATGGGTCCGGTCTCCTCTTCGACTACGGTCACCAATCTCGGGTTCAGGGTCTTGGCTCCGGATAAAAACGAACCAATCAAATCGGGCGCCAGGTAATTAAAGTGGTGTAGATGTAACATGCAATTGATAATCAACGCTTCTCCTTTGACCAGTTTCAAAGCCGATGGCTTAAAATTTTCATGATCAGAGTCCAATCTACACTGATGAAAAGAAAACGGTTGACCGACAGACGCTGCAAATGCAACCAAACGACGCCCCGTTTCTTGAACGGTGCTGATCGAACGCCTACCGCTGCCTCCCCTCGATAACGCCGTTATCCTTAGATGTGGGGCCGGTGGGCCATCCTTTCTAGAAACTAACGCTTGCATCAACGACGCCCATTGGATCCCTTCCATGATATCATAGTCAACTATGTGGACTCTCCTGTCATTGGCTACAGCTTCAAGAATCGCTTGATTGGCAGTGAAGTGACCGAATTTAACATACGGTGACATGTCTTGTAACAACTGGAAGGCCGCAAGCAAGTCCGTGTGATGATATTGATGACCGTCACCGGGGCGGTGCGGCCCGTTGGTTATGGAATGTTTGTTGCTGCTATGTACACCCCCGGTGCCTTCTAGAAGGGCTTGTAAGGCGTCGGTAAAATACGCCGCCAGTCTTTCCATGTTGGTTCCGTCGTTAGGGGAAACCAACTCCTTGAGCCGAAGCAATAAAACCCGAGCCAGTTCACGGCTTTGGTTGACGGCGGTTAGGGCTTCAGCTGTAGCCATCAAGAGATGGACTAACCTCAAGCCTTTGAAATTGAAATCATCCTCGCCGTTGTTGGTGGTGTCAGTTGATAAAGAGTTGCATGGCTCATGGTCGTGGCTTGCATTATTAGGGTTAAATCCTCTATCGTCTATCATGGAGTCGATGAGGTCGTGAAAGTCATCTTCAGCTCCGGATAAGGCTTCCCAGTCGACGACTGGAGACAAGTTCCAGTTACAGGAATAGTCGTCGCATGTAGCGGTGGTGGTGGTGGAGCTGTAGCAGCCGGAGAATTCGAGCTGGAGGAAGTCTTCGAAATCCATGGACATGGCTATGTCAGAACTCATTGAAGGGAAAGGTGGTGAAGTCGATGTGTATATATTAAAAGGGAGTAAGGGGAGTGGAAGAAGCTGGAGCAAGAGACAGTGGAGGCACAAAGTGATTACGTTTTAAGAGTTTAATTAAGTCGATTATCCACTAAGATGGGCTGCAAATTCCTACGTTAGTTTTGGTTTTATATACACGAGGGCTTGTGGCGGTTTTGTCTTTTGTGTATTAAAAAAACGATTTAACTTTTTTTTTTTAAAATATTTATTATTCATAAAAAGATATATAAAAAATATTAAAGTTTAGTATTCCATTTGTTCACCTATGATTTATCTTCAATAAATATTTGATCAATGATGTATATGAATCTGTTTTGCATCAAAGCCCTTCCAGTTTAGTATTATTTCCCTAAAATTCTACACTGTTTTTATGTGTTTCACTGGGGGTTAAGCATTTACTGGTTTAGTCCAATATTCTAGCTAGAAAGTCGAACTAAATTGTGAACCAATTTGTTCTCGAAAAAGGGAACCGAACCGAACAGAAATATCACAAAAACAAAATTTCTTTTTTATTCCAAAGGATTTCCCTCTATGGTTTGATAAATATAAGTTTCACACACATTCAATCCCACTTAATGATCTATAAGGATGATTCTCAATTATTTGATGTACTTTATTTTTTTTTTTAAATAAAAAATTATTTAGATACTTTTTCTTCTCTAATATGTTTTTTTAAGATAATGAGGTGGATAAAGTTTAAATTTAAATTTTATCCTCTTATATCCGTTAAGAAACAAAATCATGTGGCAAGTTAAATAGATTTACTTGAAAATCATTCGATCACACCCATTGGGGGATGGATGATGATGATATATATTTATATTTTATTTTTTTATTTTTTTATTTTTTTATTTTTTTCGACCGACTGGTCAGTATAATGTATAAGTTACCGACCGAAACTTAATTCGGTCGGTAAAATATCTAATTTTTTTATATAATTAATAGTATTTTAGAGATCAAATTTTATTCGGTCGCTATTTATTATCAATTACTAATCGAATATTCGGTCGGTAATTATTGGCGCCATAAAATGGTGTCAAATTAATCTTCAACGTCGTATTTATTGACCGAATATCGACTGAATATTCAATTGATAATTATTTTTTATCTTTTCGGTCAGTATTCGGTCGATAATTAGTAAAATTTACCGATCGAATAATTTCGGACGGTAATTCCATATTTCTTGTAGTGTATGTGATAATTAACATAGATCTAAATATTGGCAAGATTTAAATAGATAAATAAAAAATGAGATAAAAATTTTACTTAACTTTTTTCTAATCATAGAATTATATTAAAATGACATCTAAACAACTCATCAAAATTGTAAACTTAAATTTTACCGACTTTCTTTTAAAAAAAATTGAATATTTTTCTCACATCTTTTTCCTTTATCCACTTTCTTACTAACTTTGAAACCTCAAGAAAACAATGAAGTAAATATGAACTCTTACACTGCGCATCATCTAAATTCTTTTATAAAAATTGAAAATTTTTATAATATAAAATATAATATGCCTTTGCATACACATTGCAACTTATTAATCCAATTACTTTTACAATTATAACAAAATGAAAAATTAATCAATAAACAATTTTATGTTCTAAAATTTAAACAACGAAATCAAAATACAATCAAGAAATCTTGATGCAAAAACTAAAACCTCGAGTTCTTACACGGATAATGAAAATATTAAACTGTAAAAAAATTAAAGAAATTAAAATTAAAAAATAATTAATCAATTCATGTCGCTTTTGAATCAAAATACACTCTCTTTATGTTTTCCTACTGCTATTGACACGCTTAAAAAGTGGTTCTTTTACTCCCAAGTATAAGAGTGTCGAAGTAACAAAATAACTCGGTAAGTCCGGGGTTGATCCACATGTAATAGATTTAGTAAAATAAAATAACAATTTGAGTGAAATTTAAAATACTGGATTTTTTTGAAGTGATTGGAAAATTTAAATTGAACTGCAGTAATAAAATAAAATGCTTGGGCTAGGGGGTCCACTTTTAATATTTCAAATTTTGAAATCTCACTATTTATATCATATAAATTATCATTATTATCCAATTAATTTATTTCATAAATTAATTATGCCAAAATAAATAAAACCAGCCATAAAGGCCGTGATAATTTTTGTCTATAACAAGTACAGTTAGGTACTCAATTATGCCAAATAAATAAAACAAGTCATATAGGCGATAATAAAGTTTGTCAATAATTAATTCAGAATTAAATTAAATATTAATCATTAGATTACAATTTATTTATTACAATCTAAGTGAGATTAATCTAAAATTTCATGTTAAAAGCTTCACCATTTTCCCCTGCAAAAAGAAATTAGATACTCATAATTTAAATAAAAAAACACACATAATTTTTATTACTAAAATAAAAAGAAATTAATTACAAGAAAGCTTTTAAAAATAAAACATACAAGACACTCTCCCCAATTCTATAGATAATTCAGAGAAAACACGAAAAAAAATATGTTCAGAACTGTAAGACAATTGCTTGAAATTGTCAAAAATATGTTGAGAAACATCCACCTTTCGGTGGATGCCGACCTCCACCAATAATACTTTTTTTTTTTTTTTTTTTTTTTTACATTTGAAAATAATAATTACATATGTAATACTTTGGATTCTTCGTCAATTTCGGTCTTAAAAACTTCAGAATTTCGAAAATCTTGTGAACATCAAAATTATAGATCTTTGAGTCTTTTTTCATCTATAACTTAAATCACCTTAATCCAATAGTGGAGTAAAAAGTTATGGCCAAAATACGAACATTGCACAAGGTTATAATTTCCGAAGTTGAACACTGTTAGATCACCCTATTAAATTTATGGCCTCCAAAATCCAAATGTCAAGTCTATTTTTCTAAATATGCATCCAAAGTATTATTTTACCTATATAAAAGATAAAAATCACAATAAAAATATATAAAACATAAATTTAATTATTATGCTAAATTAAGGGGATAAATGAAGCTACAAGTGTAAAATACTTGATTTTTCTTTTAATAAATGTGCACTTTTTAGTGTTAATCAATTATCACTTTCTACTACTTCGTTATCATTAATTGCTATCACTTTCTACTACTTTGTAATCATTAATTTCTTCGTCCATCTTCGTTTCGTCAGTAATGAGTAGTATAGAGTTTGCATACCAACATAAATCAATTTGTTAGTTTTTTTTAATTGTCAATAGGATAACTTAATTCAATATTTAATTCAAAAAAAATATTTTATTTTTCTTATTTCAAAATTAAGTCGCCTAAGTGGCGCATTGCGAGAGCTTGAAAATATTTAACTTATATATATATATATATATTGTTAGTACATTGGATTTTACTACAAGATGTATTGAGAAATAATATTTTACTATAAGAAATATTAATATGTAACATTTAATTGTTAAAAGTGTAATGTAATTTTTATAAAAATATAATAGTAAAATATAAAATTTTATAAAGATGTAAAAATAAAATATATTTCTTTATAAATTGAATGATGATAAAATATTAGATATTGTAAGCTCAATGGGTTGCTTTCAGTGATAAAGATTTCGGGCTTGAGTGGTTTGTTTCCCTTAGGTTCAAGGTTTCGAGTCTCACTAGATATATTTCATTGATGTCATGCCCCATGATGTAAAAAACTAGCGACTTATCATGATATGTGTTATGAAACTTATGAATGCATAAAACACAAGTCTAGAGATTAATGGATGTGTGTAAGGTGGCCTATATACCTCGTTTATAAAAATAAAAATGAAAATTACTTTATTGCTATCTTTTTTTTTCTTTGAGATGAGAGTTTTTGACTTTGGACAGTTTTTAACAGTACACCACAACTCACACTTGTGGCTCTTACGATTCAAATAAACTCAGTTGAGTTGACTGGTCTTACTTTGGAATGACCACGTCAGCATCTCGGCCACGTCACTCTCACTGCCGGCTCCACTATCTCCCCTTGCTTATTATTTCCTAAAATAATTAATCACTAATCAATTAATAACATAATTTCGCTTTCATCTAACAGAGAATGTTTTGCTGCTGCTCTGAAGTCTGATCAAATCAGCATTAAAAGGGCTCCACAATTTTTGGAATGTTGCCCAGTCGAATATAAATTGATGGACGAGATTGGTTGATTTGAAGCCATATATGTTGATATGAAAGTGGGGCCCATAGAACCTAACGGAATTACGGCCGGATCAATTCAATTTTGTACGTTAATACTACATAAAGTAACAATATGTAAAATTTGATGAAACAAAAACATGCGACAAGGAAAAAATAAAATGGTTGTAGACTTTTGGCTTGGTATATTTGCTGCATGCATGTGTTGAGTAATGGTATGGAAATTAAATCGGTACTAGATGATGATCAAATTATCATTAAAATAGTGTATTTTTATTTTTTCTCTAAATTTATAATTAGAATTATGTAATTTTGATGATAATTTTATCTCTATTTAATCCTGATTAAGTCTTCTTATCAGAGAGACAGAGACAGTTCTAAATTATCTTACATTTGATGGGTCCTAAATGAGATTTTTAAAAACTGGGTAATGCCGATAAATGATAACTAAATATAAGTCATATCATACTCTAAAAATTGAAATTTATATGAATCCGAGATATCTAATTTTGGATCAAATTTAGAGACCCAACTGACAATATGTGTCGACTCTCCTTATATAATTTTTCATATCTGTTTGTTTCATTTTTGTGGTTGTAAGATTTACAAGTATACTACGTGATGTTTGTAAAAGCTGTTCACAAAAATACAACTAGAACTTATTGCAATAATTTAAACAAGTGGTTTGAAGATGACATGAGACTTTGTGTAACTCTATTTAACAGTACTTTACGGTAAATATATATGAATTAATTTAACTAAAAACAACACACACCTTTTTCAAAATAATAATATAACTTTTTTTGTTATCATTTCAATATATACACAAAGAGAAATTTTTACGTAAGGATATTTGCATGTTACTAAGATAAGTAGAGAGATAAAAGATAAAAAAAAAATACTAATTTCAATGAACTATGTTTTAATTTTTAAATGTATTGGAGTTCTGTATAAGAATGGCTCTGTGTATATAATTAATTTTCAAGCTCCAATTTCATACTACAAATGCAAGAAGAATTCATCTTATTCATTTAATCCTTTTTTTAATGTGTGTATATATAAAATGAATATGACAGAATTAGAAAGAAAAAAATGCTGGAAAGATAGATTCTATGATACTGCAAATAAAGGCTGACCCAAAGAAAAGTCCATCAAATGGATGGCTGGGATCGATCACGATTAGATCGGCAGGAGGGATCATAATGCTTAACTACTAAAAAATCAGCTTACTAGCTAATAATTTGATAATGACAGTGAAATTTCCAAAGAATAAATTTTCAAAATAACTTTCCCAAAATATACAAAATAAATAGCCCCAAAAAAAAAAATACGTGCATGAAAAAAGAAAATGATAAATAGATTAAAAAGTGATATAAGGCTGATTAAAACTACTAACAAAATATCGATATTCAACTGTTAAAAATGATTTCAAACGCCAATACAAATATTATGTAACTAATTTTAATCATCATTCTATCATCATTTAATATATATATATATTAGTATTCCGAAAGTAATGAAAATATTGATGTCCCATAGGGACGTAATTTCGTGGTGTAGGGTTTAAGGATTTGACATTCAAATCATGAATTCGAATTATGAGGATGCGTTTCTTGTAAGAATTTGAGATAATAGGAGATTTTAGTAAGGTTTGATGCGAGCTTCCAAATTTCTTTTTTGAAAATAATGTTAGGTACTGGTGAAGGATGGGCCAACGGTGACCTAAGACGTGGCTATTTTTCAGTCTCTTGATTGAATCAATATAGTTGTTAAATGATCCAACGGCCGGCATGCAATATGTAATCAATGATACAGACAATTTCGTGAAAGCGAGGCAGCGGTCCTGTTTGGACGGCAGTTATGGGACAAGTCAAACTGTGATTTAGCCGGGGGCCATATTTGAAACAAATAGAACTTATGGTGGCCCAAGTATAAATAAAATATCTTAAGAGGTTAAAAATTTGGGGTGATCACGGGTTCGGGTCAAACCGCAACCCGACCCGAACCGCACCGCTCGGTTTGAAAAAAAAAAAAATAATTTCGGGTCAATCGGAACCGAACCGTAAATTTCGGGTCGGTGTGCGTTTTGACCCAACCGCAACCGAACCGCCCAAAATCATAAATTTTGACTCAAACCGCGACCCGAATCGCCTAAACCAACCGCCGACCCGCGTTTAAATTATAAATATATATATATATATATATATATATATATATATATATATATTAATCATGAAATTTAAGATATTTAATGATCGTATGACAATATGAAATGTATTAATGAAAAGTAGTATTTTGTTCTCATCAATTATTATGTGAAAAAACATAAAATTTCCTTTAAAAATTTATAATCCAAACCGCCGACCCAAACCGCCCAAACCGTCAACCCCATCCGCCGCAGTTTTCCTTATCAAATTTGCGGTTTCGGTTTCTAATAACCGCCAACCCGCGCGGTTTGAAGTGAAAAACGAAAAAACTGACCCGAACCGTACCGCGAACACCCATAGTTAAAATATGTATAATTATTAGAGGTGGGCAATTTTCTCGTACCCACCGAAAATTCTGAACTAGTCCCGAATTTTTGGGACCGGACGAGTACATGTTTCGAGACTGATTGGTACAAATTGAATGTACTCGATCTGATATTGTAGGGTACGAGAATTCTAGGTCAAGTACGGGAAAAATTCTGAGACTAATAATATGCTACCATAATGCTTGTAAAATTTGGGTAACACAATGGATACCCATTCGGGAATTGGATATTCATTCAGGAATTGGTCAACACAATGCTTGCAAAAGTTGGTAGTTTAGCATAAATGAATGGGCACACATTCGAGAATTGGGTACTCATTCTGGAATTGAGACCCAATTTCTGAATTGGTACTCAATTCCCGAACGGATAATTAACTCCCGATCAGGTTCTCGACTCCCGATTTGTCCCGAATAGTTCAGGACGAGTTGGGAGCTGGATAACGGTTCGGGAGCTGCTAAGAACAAAATATCAATACTCGAATTTCCCAACTCTCGATTGGGAATTCTGAAACTCTATCTGAATCCGAAAATACGCACCGTGAATAACTATTTTCATATTTCTATTGAATTTTGTGGCCATACAATTGAAGAAAAAACTTATATAGACTAGTATATGGGACTATCCGATTGATATATGATATGAATTAATTAATAAATTTCTATTTCCATTTGTTATTGGTTAATTCCAAATTTAGTATACATTACAAGAAAATAGTCAAATAGTGATGGGAAAATTCGTATTTATTCCGTCGCTAATGACTTATTAGCGATGAAATTTTTCCGTCGCTATTTTGTTGGTCGCCAAATAAATTAGTGAAAAAAATTTCATAGCTATATATCGTCAGAATAATTTTCGTATCTGATTAACGACGTAAATTTTGTAGCTAAATAACAACGTAATATATTTCCGTAGCCATTTAGCGATGAAATTTATGCAACTATTTATTTTAAATTTTTGGTATCAGCGCCAGAGCATTTACTGTTCAGAGAGGTGGTAAAATAGTGGATTTGTAATAGTGGTTGTGGTGGAGTTCTCTTCTCTGTGTGAGTAGGAGGGAACCGTCTTCACATATATTGTCTAAACACTTTGAGAGTCAGTCAATCTTATAACTATGTCTACTGTAGATTTTTCTTCTTCGTCTTCTACTTCTGCTAGTGAGTTAGTAAGAATATCTTCTACTCTTTCCTTACCCCGTTCTTGTTCTAAAAGAATAGCCTCCAAAATTGAAAATCTTGTGGAATATTCACATGTTCCAGAGGATGTTCAAGTTTCTAAGACCCATTCTCTTCTTCTAAACCCTTATAACCTGTACAAAAGACCCAGTACTGTCACTAGGAGTATTCGTACTCTTATCTCTACACATCGTCCGACTGCTAAAGAATATGTCCAGTCCTCCAAGCTGGATCAGTGTGCTCTACGAGCTACACAGGATGAACAATATGTAGATCTGGAGATACCGAAAGATTTCGTCTCCAGTTGGAAAGCAGAAGGGTACACTCATTTCCATATGGGTGCTGTGAGAGTTATTCTTACTCTCCAAGGAAGGAAATGATTACCAGTGACTGCCATACTTGCTTTGTTGGATTCCAGATTCAAGGAGTACCAACACGCCGTGATTGGCACCGTTCTCACCACTATCCATGCCGGGAGTGTGTTGCTGACCTTCTACCCAAATTAT
This sequence comes from Zanthoxylum bungeanum, assembly GCA_019454045.1. Classification (NCBI taxonomy): domain Eukaryota; kingdom Viridiplantae; phylum Streptophyta; class Magnoliopsida; order Sapindales; family Rutaceae; genus Zanthoxylum; species Zanthoxylum bungeanum. The sequence continues at coordinate 11,032 of SKCR01000834.1, forward strand.
AATATGTCTTTGCAGGATCCAAATATGCCGACTGCCTTCAAGATCCAAGTTCAGATCCAAGGAGCAGCACATATCGAGTCTTCGATGATGGCTACCTTACACCATCAACTGGTGTACCGTCTGCAAGATCAGTCTGTTGATCTTCCATCTGCCACAACGTCTAAATATGCTATTATGATTTTGGCAGATCAGACTTCTACTGACAAGGTGCCAACAATAGTGCAGATCCCTCGACAGATCGAGAAGGAAGAGCTGTTAAAGCTCATGCCTTTGGAATGGCTGACCAACTATGAAAAGTTCCTACGGACCACTCAGCCTGTCCAAAGCACTCAAGCTGTCTTCTCCAGACAGATCGATGGTACTGTTCGCACATCTTTTTCTCAACCAGAGCAAGTAGAAAGTGCGATACCATTTTCATGTATGATTTCTCCAGATCCGACCAATGGTCTGAGAGAAAATGACATCCCGATCGAAGCTTTTGATTCAGATGGCTTTCCGGTCTATACTTTAAATATCGATAGTCATTTTATATGGGATGCTCCAGGGTCAGACATGTGCGACCCAGATTGTGACTGTCATCTTCTTGATGATAGTGACGATGACGAAGATCTCCTCAGGAGAATGAGAAGAAGGAAGTCAAAGAAGCCAAAGTCTCCGTGCAAACCGGACAAACCATGGCGTGATGACGCAGACAATAGTCATACAATTGGCGTTACAAAACGAAAAGAGCCTCAACCTAAGAGGTTCACAGAAGAGATTGGAAAGAATGAGATACTGCTTAAAGATGTATCTGGTCAGATCATAAAGCGTATCCCACTCATCAGCTGCCGTCCAAAGAAAAAATGGACTGTTAAGCCTATTCCACAGATGCAACCTTGCATGATGTTCAAGCCTTCAACATCTTCTTACCAATAGCAGTTCCCATCGCTCGAGAAGATCATTGACCCACAGACTAAGGCTGTTGCTAAGCCTTATGTTCAGCCAACTACTGTCACACCCAGTGGTCAATTGGAAGAACCTAAACAACATGAAGCTGTGCTAAACTGGCACACACAGAATGTTAGAGTTAAGAATACTGTACTTCGCAGTATTGAAACTAAGGTGGACCATGTTGTTCAACATGTTCAGAGGACAGAGACAAAGGTGGATTCGTTGGCCAATACGCTACAACAGATGTATGAAGATATGATGGCTCAAATTGCTCAGCTAGATAGAGACATGAGAACCATGGTCTCTCATAACTATTTTGGTCCAGAATTTGACCATAAAGAAGCTGAGATGAAGAAACTGAAAGCAGAACTTGCAAAAATGGAAGCCGACATACGTACACTATTTGTTCCACAAGCTTTCACACCTAGCCCATTTTCACCAAGCTTTTCATACCCAGCCTATCAACCTTACCCACCTTCATCATTTACCTCATCCCAAACAGACTGGTCAAAAATTTATGGTAGTGTCCATGTACTTGGAAACCATCACCACCAAAACGACAGTATCCAGAAAACCCAGTTCCACCAATACATACACAACCATTACCCCAATCGATATCTCAACCAGGACCTTCACAACCCTACACACGTCCTTCCCAAACACAAACCTATGTTCCAGAAACACAGTTTCCTACATACCATTACAAACGCCCCAACCTCAACCGACTGTTACAACTCAACAACTTTATACCCAACAGCTCTCAACCCATGAGCCTGAACCTGAAAGTTCTGAACAGTCTTGGGAATCCTCAGAACCTGAGAGTGATTCCACCCAGATCGTATCCAGTGACTCAGATGAGATGGCAGACATCACAAAGATGTTGATGGCCACATCTACTGGATCAAATGAGCCAATGACCGAAGAACCTGAAGATACTGAATATGTACCTACGGGTACCGCTACACAGTCATAACCGGCATCTTCCAAGCCAGTTACAGGTCATTGGTTCACATTTGATGATATCCCACCGTCCAAATGGCCTAACCGAATGCAAGAATTCATTGCATGGACTGATCTGATGCTACTTAAGCCAGACAATATTGTGCATAATGTCCTTGTAGAATTTATTTCTCGTACTCTTGGAGCCTTGAGAGAATGGTTCCTTAGTCTCAGAGGTTTCAGACAACAACAATTTACCAGGTCAAATCAGCGGCAGTTGCTATGCGAATCATACACAAATAATTCCTCGGAGAAGGAGCCTCATTGTTAGAATAGGCTCGTCGGGAATACTTTCAAATGTGGTGTTGTTCGTTAAAGATTAAAGATCTTAACACCCATTTCCAGAGAATGTCAAAGCATTTCTACAAGCTCAATGGATACAATGATTCGAATATGAAACATACATATGCAGCTTCATTACTAGAGGAGCTTCATGACGAAATATAACGCTTGATACAGGCTATGCAACAGAAAGTTACAGACATGTCCCTTGGAGAAATTTACCAGATCGCCCTCAAAGCTCTCAATAAGCTTTGTGATCAACGAACACTTGTCAGAGAGATGCTCAAAGACAATCAGCCATTTAAAGCTGCGTGCAAAAAGCCTTATTTGCAGATCAAGTGCAAAGACAAGAAGAATTGCGCATGTCCTTCAAAGAAGAAGTCCCATCACAAGCTCTTTAAGAAAAAGAAGAGCAAGAAGGAGACACAACGCAAAGAATGGTGCCCAGTTCGGTTTTTCAAACAGAAAGATCGAAGTGGAAAGCCAAAAGATAGCATATGTTTTATTTTCAAAAAGAAAGGGCATTTTTTAAAGGATTGTCCTAAGAATCCTAAGCAAGCTGCTAAGATGGTTCAACAGATCCATCAGTCTTCCAGGATTGATCTTGACGATGCAGATGTTGAATCGTGGTTTTCAGAACAAGATCAACTGGACAGTGAAGTAGCAGTAGCTCAGACAATCCTGAACTCTCTAGTTCAGATGATAGCAGTAGCTAGGGGTGGGCGCGGTTCGGTTTGGTTCGGTTTTTGCTAAAAACCGAACCAAACCATATTTTACGGTTCGGATTTTTTACCTCTCAAACCAAACCATTAAATAACGGATTGGTTCGGATTGAAAATTTTTTAAACCAGCGGTTTACGGATTGGTTCGGTTCGGTTTACGGATTATTATATTTAAAACAAATTTTCATCCACTTAAGTGAAGACAAAAAAAAAAAAAAAATCAATCTATCAAACAAATAGTATGAATTGTTAGGGTGTAAGCTGTGTCTCCAGGGAACACATGTACTCCATAAATGATTGAAAAATGAGGCACAATTAATTATTGTATTTTTTAAAAATTACCTCGAATAATGATGTTACAATCATTCTAATTAAGAGACAAATCCAACATCTTACTTTCAAGAATAATGATGCTATCATAAAACAAAAAAATTAAGAATAAAAGTATTAACAAACAATTGAAGAATAAAAGTATTAACAAATAAATATATTAACAAAAAATTTAAGAATAAAAGTATTAACATACTAATAAAAAGAAAACATAGAATAAAATTAAAAAAAAAATACAAATAAATTTTTTTTTTATAAAAATATATAATTTTTTTAATTATAACGGTTCGGTTCGGTTTAACAGGTGCGGTTCGGATTAGCTCCTGAACCGAACCGTAAACCGTTTGGGGTGAGCCAATCCGAACCGCAAACCGAACCGTTAGAAAAAAACCGTAAATTCGGTTCGGTTTGGTTCGGTTTGCGGTTTGGTTCGGTTCGGTCGGTTTTTTTGCCCACCCCTAGCAGTAGCTCAGACTGCTATATTCCGGTGTTCACTATACACTCATGCCAGGCTCTTAAGCCTACTGTTCCAATTCTTTTAGTCCATTTACAGATTCTACCGTCAAAATATGACAAGCCCATAAAAGTCATTGGGTTTATGGACACAGGAGCTCACATGAGCATGATGAATCCAACAATTTTGGCACTAGAAGCATGGGTGAAGCATACATAGTTTTTCAAAGCTGCTGATGGTGAAGTTTTCCATACGGATCTCATCACCAAGAAACCTATTGGTATCCGGTTCTTTCATGATTGCATAATATGGACCCGAGTCATTGGTTCCAATTTACCGGATAAGGATATTCTGATTGGTTTTGATGTTTATCATCAAGCCAAGAAACTTCAGATCCAACCTGATGATATACGGTTTAAAAGATTCATTAAGCCATATACTACTGTTCCAAAGTTGTTTCACTCCTTTGTAGTGGGGGTGAATATGGATTTTGAATAATTAAAACAACAGTTCTCTCCGTTTTGGTCAGAGTCTCACATCGACTTTAATCATCCAAACCCATTATGGAGAAATGAAGATTTCTTTATAAGCTTCCTTTCAAGCTTAATGAGGATATCAACCCTACAAAGGCTACACATCCGGGGATGACTCATTCGGACCTTGCTTTGGCCTAGAATGAATGCAACCAGTTGCTACAGCAAGGATTGATGAGCCCATAACTTCTGATTGGGCTTGCCAAGCCTTTTATGTGGAGAAGCGCTCAGAGAAGGCACGTGGAAAGAAACGTCTGGTGATAGACTACAAGCCTCTCAACTTCTTCTTGAAGGATGATAAGTTTCCTTTGCCCAAGATCAACTCACTGTTTTTCCATATCCGAGAAGCCCACATCTTCTCAAAGTTTGATCTCAAGACAGGTTTTTGGCAATTGGGTATAAGCCCAGAAGAAAGGCCCAAAACAGCCTTTTGCATACCCAATGCTCATTACCAGTGGAAAGTTTTGCCTTTTGGCCTCAAGGTAGCGCCATCACTGTTTCAGAAGACAATGACAAAGATCTTTCAACCAATAATGCATCACACACTGGTCTACATTGATGATTTGCTTCTTTTCTCTATGGATGTTGAGTCATACTATCAATTGTCACGACATTTATGGCACATCAGAGATCTTTTCCCAAAGAAGTCCATAACTTTACAGAAGCGATCTCCACTATGGATCTTCATCCAAGCAACATATGTAAAGCTGCTTGAAAGGTTCATAAAAAGCATCAAAGTCTCAAAGATCTCCAGACAAAAGATCTTAAAGATGAATGACCTTGCTTCTTTACGTCTTGTCACCATGAAAGACATTGATCTTACCATTCAAGCTTGGATACTGGAAAACTTCCTTCCTGAAGAAGAAACTAAGGGTTATGACCCCTATAAAAGGAAGTTCATCTTCAAAGATAAGATTCAGGAATTACAGATCATGACAAATATCCCAGAAAAGCTCAGTCTAGTAATGAAAAGACTAAGACGATTATTCAATAGAAGTTTTCAAGATGGCCTATTCGTCCAAGAGCTGCTATAGATTCAACTTTCACAAACAGTCTCAAAGATCAATTCTATGAAAGTCTGTTTGATCATCCAGAATCAATTTTGCCCAATGAGATTGCTGAGGAAATTCTTGGCACTCCTCCTTCATGTTTTCGAAAATGGTGTTATATCATCAGAAGCATCTGGGATGGAAAGTCCGATGAAATGACTCAGTACAGAGATGCTATTGTTAATTGTGGATATGAAACTTTTCATTCTACAATTTTCATCAAGAGTCAAAGTTTCTTTAACAACTATGAATGAGATTGATGAGCGGAAAATATATCAATATTTACCGCCCCTTTTACTTAATATTTTATTTAGTTTCTCGGGTTTGATGAACGTTTTGATGTGTTTTAGTTTATTTTGCAGATAAAATAATATTGGGACACAATGAAATCATTTAGGATGAAATGTGGGTCAAATAAGGGCAAAAATTGGACTTAACATATTAATTTTGGAGATTGGAAACTTGAAAGGGTGTTTTAACGAAGTGCAGTTTTGAAAATTCCAATTTTGTGCATCTGTCGTATTTTGGGCATAACGTTTTACTCCGATATCGGATTGAGCTGATTCAAGTTCCAGATTAAAGAAGACTCAAAGATCTACAACTTTGAAAGACAAAATAATATCGAATTCTGAAGATTTCATGCCCGAAATTGATGAACCATCCAGAAGTGTGTTGTGTGTAATTATTAAAGTCACTTTCAATTATTTTCAAAGCAAAAAATAAATTAATAAATAAATAATAAAAATTATCAAATCACCACCAAACATGATAAGCAATTAGTGGAGCAATTAATAATGGATTTGGTGGAGCAATTAGTGGAGCAATTAGTGGATCAATTAATAATGGATTTGGTGGATGATTTGATGGAGGCAAAATTTTACCTATAAATACCAAGCCATTTCATTTGTAAATTCACACTTTCTTCTAAGGAATTCCTTAAGAATACTAAGAAGATTGTATCCTGTGTTAGTTATCTGGGGTTGTGATGAATTCTAATATCACCGGTTATAAGAGGTTATTTTATAGTTTGGGTAATTTAAGGTTTACTTATTAAGTCTTAAGCTTAATACTTCTTGTTGTCTGATCACCAATAAGATTGATGTGGTAAATCTAAAATGAACTAGACATATGGATTTTAGGTTTCAGCCTTAGAAAATAGCCCACGATCTTCTTGAGGATAGATAACTCTTTAATAGATTTCCTTACATGATAGACATATATCTGTCGGGCGGGGGTAGCCATAATTGGAACTTAAACTTAATGAATCCAGATAATTTGGTTGACATAGACATATGGTTCAATTGGTTTAAACTGGGTATTTGCGTCTGACCATCGACAGAGGCTTTTGCATAATTTTGTGTTCCAGGTTAGTAAACTGATTTATTACACAAACATAAAATAATCACTTCATCTTTTAAAAGATATTAGAATGATTCACAACCATAGATCTTTGTGTCTTTTGTTATTTTCCTTAGTATTTTCTTTTGTCTTTTTATTTATTTTTTATTTAGCAAATTTACAATCAACCAAATCAATCAAGCAATCATTCTCTTCTCCCTCAATTAGATATATGTAAATAAATAGATTCAATAATTAATAACAACAGTAGGAATTAAGTCCTCGTGGGATCGATATTTTTATACTACTTGAACGATATGTGCGCTTGCGTTATATGCGTGTGTTTACGCCGGTCAAGTTTTGGCGCCGTTGCCGGGGACTTATTTCTCTTGAGTTATTAATTTTGAAGCTATCTAATTTACTTGTATCTAATTTTCTTTATTTTTATCTGTAATTTTTATTTCTTTCTTTTGTTTTCAGGTGATTAAAAAAATGGAACATTATTGGGAGATTGAAAGATTACGAGCTTTACTAGAAGAAGATACACCCCAAATCTGGGAGCAACAGTCCGGTTTTATGAGGCCTGTTGTCCAGCCCAAGAACTATCACTGGATGCCAAAACCAAGCAATACCACATTTTCTCAACAAGACGCAATGGGGAGATGTGACATATGTAATGGTAACCACCCGAGAGATCATTGTGAGTACAACTACAATTCAGGGTGGCAGAGCTATCGAAATCCTTCATGGTATTAAGAACCATCATACTTTCCTTCTTATCCACCATTCATCTACGATCTTCACCAAGAACCAAAACCATCAGAGGAAGATCAGTTGATTCACATGCTCAAAGATTGGTTCGAGGAACGTGAAGCTCAATTTGATGCACAAATTCAGAGTCAAGCGGCGTCTATACAGAGGATGACAGATCAAGTTAGACAATTAACAGATAACCTGAATCACATATCTCACGGAGCAAATTCAAATAATACTGAAGAAGCCTTCGATTATCCTGAGATTCATCATGACATCATAACAGAGGACGAGGCTGAGCAGTATCAAGAATCAGAGGTATCAGTTCATGAGCCTGAACCAACAAAGTCTCAATTTGATTTTTATTATTCTGACTCTGACGAGGATAAAGAAGCTGAGCTATTTGTACCAACTACACCAACAAAGGAGGATGAAACTTTCTTTCCTCCAAATGAAGATCTTGGAGCTTCCATTGCACAAATGTTTAAAGAAGATCTACCTGAGCCAATCATTTCACTCAGATCAGAGGATGAAGACCTAAAAACAGACATAACTTTACATCCTCAGATTGACACTTATGGAGCATGCATTTCACAGATGACATATGAAGAATTGAATACGGAAATTTTAAAATACATCTGTGAAGAAAAGGTGGAGCAAGAAGCAGAGCAAATGTCTGAACTTATTGAGAATCCAATGCATTCAGGCGAAACATCACTGTTTTGGGGAGTACAAATCAAAGATATCACCCAGAAGCTTGACAGAATGGAACTCCCATTCCAAGTCAAGCACCATCGAAGACCTCCTGATTTTCTTTCTTTCTTTTCAGGAACCACTGGAGTAACAAAGGTTAAAAAGGTGGCACAAGCACTGAATGAGACAAAAGTCTTTTTGCCCCTTTACCGTTGGAATATACCCTTCAAAAGCAACGCACACGAGATTGTCTTTAATCGGACGTCCAAAACGACGTTGAAACCTCCTTGACGGATAGATTTCAGTCACGTCTGGCTGAAGACGAAAAATTTAGTGCTAGCAGGGAGGCAACCCATGCACTTTGTTATAATTTCTATTTTTATATTTTGTGTATACATGTTGTAGAGTTTTTAATTTTGTGTGTTATTTTTGTAGGGAAAAGCTCAACCAAATCATAAGACAGAAGGAATGGTGTTTGGCAAAAATAAGAGATAATTTATTAGCGATGGCTGAGTAAGGAATGGATTCTTGAGACGCATCCTAATCAATTTATACTAAGCGAATGACGTATTGCGTACACAATTTCGTTGCCTTAATTATTACTTTAATTTGCTTTTCTGTTGTAATTATCTTTACTTTCGTAGACAGAATCCAGACTTTTTGACCGTTCACGATTTCTTTTATTGTTTAGCTAACAATCGTCATTTGGAAGATACTAGTGCTATTATTACTCGCCCATTTCAGGTGTTATAAATTCAACTCATCATTGCACTTTTGAAGACATCCAGAGTAAAACATGGAAGCTACTTCAAGAAGACGAGTTGAAAACATCTGTGTGTTTTGCGGTACTAGTGTTGGTACTAAGCCACAATACGTAGAAGCAGCACAGGAATTGGGTCGAGTCTTAGCTGTAAGGAATGGCACTTAATATATGGCGGAGACAATCTTGGACTAATGGGGATCGTTTCAAAGGCCGTACAGGAAGGAGGCAGTCATGTTTTGGGAATCATCCCAAAACCCTTGGCAGAGGCAAATCTTATTGAACCATCAAACAGAGAGGAACTTATTGTGCCAGGTATGTCTGAACGATTGGTAGAAATAATTAACCGTGCTGATGCTTTTATTGCTTTGCTATGTGGCTTGGGCACATTGGAGGAAATTTTTATAGTGCTATCTTGGGCGAACCTGAACATACACCAGAAACCAATTGGGCTGTTTAGCATTGATGGATTTTATGATTTTCTTTGTGTGTTTCTTGATGATGCTCGAAGAAATGGGTTTGTGTCAAAACCTTTAAAAGAACTCATCTTTAATGCCAGAACTGCTCCGGATCTAATTGACCAAATCTTAGCCTATGAACCACAAATTGACTATATCCTTTCAAAGATAAATTGGTCCAATGACGATCGTGGTAAGAGGCGTCGGATTAATCTGGATCTTAACCTTTAACTTTTCGTGTAGAATTTCAACTAACCATGTACTATCTTTCAAGCTATTCTTCTACTGTTTAAGACATGAGGACAATGTCTCATTTAGGTTTGGGGGAGTGAATTAGTTGATCAGTACCTTGTTTTTAGTTTGTGTGTTGTTTTATTTTATTCCAAAATTTTTCGAAAAATATAAAAAAAAAAAATTGAAAATTTTTCAAAAATTACAAAAATATTTGTGTTTTTGTGTTTTTATTTTGACTAAAAAGGTGAAATTGGTAAGATAAGAGAGCTGAGTAAGGAGTTTCCACTCCTGAGACGTATCTCAAACTTATTTCGGAACAAGTTAATTTTGGTTTATTTCATTTTAAATTATTTAATTTGTGAATTTCCATAAAACTGACTAAAATGGATCTTCATATGCTCAGTTAGCAGATATTATCAACATACATAGTAACATACAGACATGAGCTAAAATTGAAAAGTTTGTAATATTCAGTGCTCTAGTTTAATTGGAGGAAGCATCTCAAAAAATGATGGAATAAAAAAAAAATGTCTGAGATCCGAGTTATTAAGTCTGTAATGGTGTTTTAACACCTAGTGCCCTAAAACCAACTGGTTTGGGAGTCACTGGCCCAAAGCTCGCTACATGGATCAAAGATGCTGCAAAAATATATATTTGAAGTCTGAGTAATTAAGTCCGTAGGAGTGTCTTAACACCTGGTGCCCTAAAGTCAACTGGTTTGGGAGCCACCGACCCAAAGCTCGCTACATAGATGAAAGATATTGTATATAAAAAAAAAATCAAAAATCAAAGAAAAAATCAGAAAAATGAGAAAAATTATTCCATTGCTACAAAAAGGTGTGAATTCTGATAAAACATTAGGACAAAAATATTACTCTCTTATCAACTGCACTTGTGACTGTTGTGGGCAAAAATGAGTTGTTTAATATTTTGTCGGCTGTGTATATGGAGAATGGTAAATATAATAGGAGAATTTACTTATTCAGTAATTTAGAAAAAAAGAAAACAACTAGTAACTTGGAGTAGAAGTTTTACCTGATTAGTCACTAACTTCTTTATTCTCTTTCCTTGTCTTTTTGCTTTTATGTGCATTAGTTTCACTACCTTTTTACTTTTGTAAAAGTTTGTGGGTATCATTGTTGTAAACCCTCACGAGACTAAACTCGTCCACTATGGACACCTATGGTTTAACGGCTTGTTGCATATGCTAAATGCAACCGTGATCCCTACGAAAGTGGCTTAGTTTAATTTTATTATTTCTTGTTTTATTTTGTTGTTTTGCTCGAGGACTAGCAAAATGTTAGGTTTGGGGGTGTGATGAGCGGAAATATATCAATATTTACCGCCCCTTTTACTTAATATTTGTTTAGTTTCTCGGTTTGATGAACGTTTTGATGTGTTTTAGTTTATTTTGCAGGATAAAATAATATTGGGACACAATGAAATCATTTAGGATGAAATGTGGGTCAAATATGGGCAAAAATTGGACTTGACATATTAATTTTGGAGATTGGAAACTTGAAAGGGCGTTTTAACGAAGTGCAGTTTTGGAAATTCCAATTTTGTGCATCTGTCGTATTTTGGGCATAACGTTTTACTCCAATATCGGATTGAGCTTATTCATTTCCAGATTAAAGAAGACTCAAAGATATACAACTTTGAAAGACAAAAAATATCGAATTCTGAAGATTTCATGCCGAAATTGATGAACCATCCAGAAGTGTGTTGTGTGTATTATTAAAGTCACTTTCAATCATTTTCAAAGCAAAAAATAAATAATAAATAAATAATAAAAATTATCAAATCACCACCAAACATGATAAGCAATTAGTGGAGCAATAATAATGGATTTGTTGGAGCAATTAGTGGATCAATTAATAATGGATTTGGTGGATGATTTGATGGAGGCAAAATTTTGCCTATAAATACCAAGCCATTTCATTTGTAAATTCATACTTTCTTCTAAGGAATTCCTTAAGAATACTAAGAAGATTGTATCTTGTTTGTTTATTTACAGCTTTTAGTAATTAATTTCCGCTTTCGCACTTTCTTTTCTTTACTTTTACGCACAGTAATTTACTTTCTTACTTTTTACAGTTTTACTATTCACCATGAGTAGGTAACTTCCCCAGCTAGGGTGAAAGGTAATTCTTTTACTGTTACTATTTAGATTAATCTCCCTTAAAAATAATATATTCACTATTTAAATATTGACTTAAAAAGGATACCGCCAGATTGGTCGGTTGGTAATTAAATTTTTCTTACCGCCTATATGGCAGGTTTATTTTGGTTCCGTCTTTATGGCTGGTGGACTTAATTTGACTTAATCAGGTTACCGCCTATATGGCTGGTTGGTAAAATAATCACAAGTTAATATATTATATTAAGGGAGATATCTAAAGAGTAAATAGTAAAAGTTGATCCTTTACCTTAGCATTTTATTTTACTTTTCAGCTTTTACTTTAGTCTTTTACTTTCAGCATTTTTACTATGTCTTTTACTTTTAATTTTTACTAGCCCTAGTTATGGTTAGTTATCTGGGGTTGTGATGAATTCTAATAACACCGGTTTATAAGGGGTTATTTTATAGTTTGGGTAATTTAAAGGTTTACTTATTAAGTCTTAAGCTTAATGCTTATGTTGTCTGATCACCAATAAGATTGATGTGGTAAATCTAAAATGAACTAGACATAGGGATTTTAGGTTTCACTTAAACTTAATAGCCCACGATCTTCCTTGAGGATAAATAACCCTTTAATAGATTTTCTTACAGGATAGACATATACCTGTCGGGCGGGGGGTGTGGGGGTAACCATAATTGGAACTTAAACTTAATGAATCTAGATAATTTGGTTGACATAGACATATGTTCAATTGGGTTAAACTGGGTATTTACGTCTGACCATCGACAGAGGCTTTTGCATAATTTTGTGTTCCAGGTTAGTAAACTGATTTATTACACAACATAAAATAATCACTTCATCTTTTAAAAGATATTAGAATGATTCACAACCCTAGATCTTTGTGTCTTTTGTTATTTTCCTTAGTATTTTCTTTTATTTTTTATTTATTTATTTATTTAGCAAATCTACAATCAACCAAATCAATCAAGCAATCATTCTCTTCTCCCTCAATTAGATATCTGTAAATAAATAGATTCAATAATTAATAACAACAGTATGAATTAAGTCATCGCGGGATCGATATTTTATATACTACTTGAACGATACGTGCGCTTGCGTTATACGCGTGTGTTTACGTCGGTCAAGGATCTAGGAGACCTGTATGAACATGGTTCCTCAATGGTTTTGTTTTAGGACAGAATCCTATTCAACCCGACTGTCAGGGTATTGAAAAAGAAAGTCTCAAGTTACTTCTTCCCAAGGTCTGCAATGAAATTAGGAGATGGTAATGAGCGACATGGAAGTGTCAATGTCTGGATTGATTCTATCTCTCCAGAATGGACACATTACTATATAAACGTTTATCCTCTTATGCATCTGATCAGGATTATCCCTTCGTCCTGTTTCTCTTCCTAGAAACTTAGCGTTTGGCCATCAAGACCAAGACCCATGAAATATTTCGGTGTTGATGATCTTCTCCCAGAATCTCTATCATCAGAACACACCCACATGATCAAAGCCTTTTCTGCAGATAATGTTCGTCGAAGCCTGGAATGTAATACAAATGATAAATCTTGGCGACCATTCATAACTATAGAGGAATAATCCAGATGTATCATACAAGGATACAACAAGATCGATTTTCCCCATAGTCTTTCTACCAGAATCATTGATGGTGACATTCCCATGACCAGCAAGGCTAAGACTCAGTGGGAAGAATGCCAATATGAGGATGACCCTCTCGAAGATATCCAACCACATGATTATTTTCCATAATCTTGTTTTGTCGTTTGCTTTCAATAATTCATGCTTTGGATAACATGATTTGTGTGCTTTATCTTTATGTCATTGTCTTGCTTTAGCATCTTTTGCTTTTGCTTTTGCTTTTGTAAAAGTAGATTCATTTGCTTTAGCTTTTGCTTTAGTTAAAGGAGTGGTCTTTATTTTGATCTTATCCCTTTGGTGTGGGGTCCTGTCCCACCAAAGATTGCTTTGTGTTTCTCTCCTCCATCTATATAAGGAGTGAGGGTTTCAGTCTGTAATCAAGTTAGAAATTGGAAAGTTTCAATTTAAATAAAATTTGAGTTTGCTTACTCTCTCATGTTTTGCTAAGTAACTCTTAGGTTCTCTCTTAAATCACGAGGGAGTCTTCCCTCAGCTACTATTACTTGTCCATGAGTTTTCAGTTCACCTCTATCTATCTCTATGAGTATGCTCTTCACTCGCCACACTGGTGGATCTTGTGAATCAGAAAATAGTTGAAAAAACAACCTTCGATCATTGTCTTAAGCGGTCTCATCTGTGAGTCCTGTTCACCCGAATGTGGGCGCCGAGGCCAGGAGTGCCGTTTATGCCTTTTAATGTGGTGGTAGAGACGTAGCAGAGAGAAACCCGAGGTTTTAGACAATATATGTGAAGACGGACGCTGTGGCAGATGGAAGATCAACAAAATGATCTTGCAGACGGTACACCAGTTGATGGTGTAAGGTAGCCATCATCGAAGACTCGATCTGTGATGCTCCTTGGATCTAAACTTGGATCTTGAAGGCAGTCGATAGATTTGGATCCTGCAAAGACAGATTATAATTTGGGTAGAAGGTCAGCAACACACTCCCGGCATGGAGAGTGGTGAGAATAGTGTCAATCACGGCGTGTTGGTACTCCTTGAATCTGGAATCCAACAAAGAAAGTCTGGCAGTCACTGGTAATCCTTTCCTTCCATGGAGAGTAAAGATAACTCTCACAGCACCCATATGGAAATGAGTCAAAGATGTTGATGGCCACATCTACTGGATCAAATGAGCCAATGACCGAAGAACCTGAAGATACTGAATATGTACCTACGGCTACCGCTACACAGTCACAACCGGCATCTCGGAGGTTTCAGACAACAATAATTCTATCAGGGAAATTTTAAAATTTTAGAATGGTGTGAAATTTCATATTTTAGAGATGCATGCAAATTTTAAATTTTAGAAATGGGAAATTTTTAAAATTTTTGAATGGCGGAAAATTAAAAGTTTATTTTGAAATTTTCAAAAAGGTTGGAAAATTTTAAATTGTAGAGATGTGGAAAAATTTTAAATTTTAGAAAGGGAAAATTTTAAAATTTTTGAATGGCTTAAAATTTTAAAGATGTGAATTTTATTTAAAATTATTGTAGGTACATTTTCAATTCCACACGACACAGTAATGTCCACCGTCAGTTTCGACACAACACCATCTATTTGCGCTGCCTTAAATATAAATAATATTAGTGTTTGTTTCCCATGAAAGTTTAAAAGATGAGATAAGAAAAATGAGAAATTGATGATGGGAGTTGAGGTATGAAAATTTTGATGGTATATGGAATTGAATAGAAATTTTTTTATGGTGTATGGGAGATGAGAGATATAAAGATTGTGGTGTATATATAGAGAAAGAAAATATGAGAAGCGGGAATATTTGTAAATTTTCGAGACATTTGAAATTTTCGAAAGGCGGGTAATTTTTGAAATTTGACGAAATTTTACCACAGAAAAGAGATTTCGTTTCTATTTAGCGACGAAAAATCCGTCGCTAATTTTTTTTTTAAAAAATGACGTCAAAGATTAAAATTTTCAGGGAATTGGAAATTTTAAAAATTAACGATAAAATAGTGATTTTGTTTCTATTTAGTGACAGAAAATTCGTCACTAATTTTTAAAAAAGTGGCGTCAAAGATAAAAATTGTGGAGATTGAAAATTTTAAAATTAGCGACGGAATAGTGATTCCATTTCTATTTAGTGATTGATTAGTGACAGAAATTCCATAACTATTTTTTTTTAAAAAAAAATGGCTCCAAAGATTAAAATTTTGAGGGATTAAAAATTTTAAAATTAGCGACGAAATATTCATTTTGTTTTTATTTAGCGATGAAAATTTCGTTCTATTTAGCGACAGATTATTATGTCACTATTTAGCGTTGGATGTTGTATCTGTCATTTATTAACGACAGATTTTAACCGTCCCTAATTAGTGATGGACTTTATATGTCACTAATTAGCAACAAATTTCCATCACTGATTAGTTACGAAAGTTGAGACGAACATATTTTCCGTCGCTAATTTCGTTGCAAATTCTGTGGCTACTTAGTCGTCGCTGAATTCACGTCATGTTATTGGCTCCATTTTTAGGGACAAAAATTTTTTTGTCACTAATCTCATTATCCATTTTAATTCTGTCTCTATTCAGTCGCTAAATTTTGAAACAAAATATTATATCGCTATAACTGTAATTTTTTATAGTGATGTATTTGGAAAATCATTAGTGGCGAACATACTACAACATCCATACATCCGTCCCACACAAGTTTTTCTTATAATTGAAACAATTAGAAATTATGGGATGATGGTGTCTTAGAATGGTAATTTTTTAATATGAGAGATATAAGTGTTATTTAATACTAAGAATTAATTAGAATATGACATATTTAATTATATTAAATATAAATATGATTTATTTATTAGTTTTTTAATATTAGCACTCGCGTCAATGAGTAATTTTTTGATATTATCATTGTATAGTTGACATGTTATATAACATATAGGAATTGTGCTAAAAAAATTATCATTTTTTTAGTTTGTTAATTATTTAGCATGTGTGACAATGTATTATTAGATTGTTGCATTAGTGAGATGATCTCACTGTTATATAATATATTTTTTCGCATCAAGATATTATTAGATTATTATATGATTCACATTATATCACAATTTCATTATAGAATTTTTCTCGTACGGAGCCCCATCCTTACATTAGATGGTGGGAAAAAGTAATAAATAATTTTGTTAGTTATCAAATTATCTTCAATAGGTGAATATCACTAATACATAGTGTCGATGGTGGTTTCACCCACCAAGAAGTCAGAATATCGAGAGAGGATATGAAAGGGATTTCCACTTCCCGGACTCGAGGGCCCAGACCCATGGGACAGAGGTGTCGTGCCCAGTGAAACGATCAGAATTGATTTGCACCTGATACCCGACCCGATGAGTAAAGTTGTTAGGAGGAGTGAAGCAAGGCTTCAGGACCGACCTGACTCGGTGGCTCAACAGGAAATGATGTCGTTTCAGTTGCCCGACCTGGTTGAGTGGGTCAGGGTAGTAATTTTATGATCATGTCTAGATGATGTAAGCCCTACATCGAAACTTGCATCTTCCAAAGAGGTCTGACGTGACAGAGCAGGTCACTGAATTATCTTATAGCGTACACTATCACATGAGAGTTGAT